>CAUXCB010000001.1:1800000-2046000 GCA_963564715.1 Catocala sponsa
TACTATTAGCAAAGAAACCCGACGAGAATCGAACAATATTGACGTAAAATGTACTGTGATGTCGATCCACCACTACACCTCGGTATGAGGAGGAAATTCAAAATATTTCGATTTCCCACTATCGGGGGTGGCCCAGAATGGTGCCAATCGACGGGGATGGATGAAAGGCGTTAATTAATGACGATATAAACGGAAAAAGCTGAAAAAAATGGTCAATTTTTGAAAAAATAATGAAAAATTTTATGTTTTTGTTCTACAAAATTTTTTTAAATTCTAGTAACGCTGTTAATTTTTATTGCGTTTGACAGAACAAACAGGAATACAACTATTAGCAAAGAAACCCGACGAGAAACGAACAATATTGACGTAAAATGTACTGTGATGTCGATCCACCACTACACCTCGGTATGAGGAGGAAATTCTAAATATTTCGATTTCCCACTATCGGGGGTGGCCCAGAAGGGTGCCAATCGACGGGGATGGATTAAAGGCGTTAACTAATGACGATATAAACGGAAAAAGCTGAAAAAAATGGTCAATTTTTTAAAAAAAGAATGAAAAATTTTATGTTTTTGTTCAACAAATTTTTTTTAAATTCTAGTAACGCTGTTAATTTTTATTGCGTTTGACAGAACAAACAGGAATACAACTATTAACAAAGAAACCCGACGAGAATCGAACAATATTGACGTAAAATGTACTGTGATGTCGATCCACCACTACACCTCGGTATGAGGAGGAAATTCAAAATATTTCGATTTCCCACCATCGGGGGTGGCCCAGAAGGGTGCCAATCGACGGGGATGGATTAAAGGCGTTAATTAATGACGATATAAACGGAAAAAGCTGAAAAAAATGGTCAATTTTTGAGAAAATAATGAAAAATTTTATGTTTTTGTTATACAATTTTTTTTTAAATTCTAGTAACGCTGTTAATTTTTATTGCGTTTGACAGAACAAACAGGAATACAACTATTAGCAAAGAAACCCGACGAGAATCGAACAATATTGACGTAAAATGTACTGTGATGTCGATCCACCACTACACCTCGGTATGAGGAGGAAATTCAAAATATTTCGATTTCCCACTATCGGGGGTGGCCCAGAATGGTGCCAATCGACGGGGATGGATGAAAGGCGTTAATTAATGACGATATAAACGGAAAAAGCTGAAAAAAATGGTCAATTTTTGAAAAAATAATGAAAAATTTTATGTTTTTGTTCTACAAAATTTTTTTAAATTCTAGTAACGCTGTTAATTTTTATTGCGTTTGACAGAACAAACAGGAATACAACTATTAGCAAAGAAACCCGACGAGAAACGAACAATATTGACGTAAAATGTACTGTGATGTCGATCCACCACTACACCTCGGTATGAGGAGGAAATTCTAAATATTTCGATTTCCCACTATCGGGGGTGGCCCAGAAGGGTGCCAATCGACGGGGATGGATTAAAGGCGTTAACTAATGACGATATAAACGGAAAAAGCTGAAAAAAATGGTCAATTTTTTAAAAAAAGAATGAAAAATTTTATGTTTTTGTTCAACAAATTTTTTTTAAATTCTAGTAACGCTGTTAATTTTTATTGCGTTTGACAGAACAAACAGGAATACAACTATTAACAAAGAAACCCGACGAGAATCGAACAATATTGACGTAAAATGTACTGTGATGTCGATCCACCACTACACCTCGGTATGAGGAGGAAATTCAAAATATTTCGATTTCCCACCATCGGGGGTGGCCCAGAAGGGTGCCAATCGACGGGGATGGATTAAAGGCGTTAATTAATGACGATATAAACGGAAAAAGCTGAAAAAAATGGTCAATTTTTGAGAAAATAATGAAAAATTTTATGTTTTTGTTATACAATTTTTTTTTAAATTCTAGTAACGCTGTTAATTTTTATTGCGTTTGACAGAACAAACAGGAATACAACTATTAGCAAAGAAACCCGACGAGAATCGAACAATATTGACGTAAAATGTACTGTGATGTCGATCCACCACTACACCTCGGTATGAGGAGGAAATTCAAAATATTTCGATTTCCCACTATCGGGGGTGGCCTAGAAGGGTGCCAATCGACGGGGATGGATTAAAGGCGTTAATTAATGACGATATAAACGGAAAAAGCTGAAAAAAATGGTCAATTTTTGAAAAAATAATGAAAAATTTTATGTTTTTGTTATACAAATTTTTTTTAAATTCTAGTAACGCTGTTAATTTTTATTGCGTTTGACAGAACAAACAGGAATACAACTATTAGCAAAGAAACCCGACGAGAATCGAACAATATTGACGTAAAATGTACTGTGATGTCGATCCACCACTACACCTCGGTATGAGGAGGAAATTCAAAATATTTTGATTTCCCACTATCGGGGGTGGCCCAGAAGGGTGCCAATCGACGGGGATGGATTATAGGCGTTAATTAATGACGATATAAACGGAAAAAGCTGAAAAAATGGTCAATTTTTGAAAAAATAATGAAAAATGTTATGTTTTTGTTCTACAACATTTTTTTAGATTCTAGTAACGCTGTTAATTTTTATTGCGTTTGACAGAACAAACAGGAATACAACTATTAACAAAGAAACCCGACGAGAATCGAACAATATTGACGTAAAATGTACTGTGATGTCGATCCACCACTACACCTCGGTATGAGGAGGAAATTCAAAATATTTCGATTTCCCACCATCGGGGGTGGCCCAGAAGAGTGCCAATCGACGGGGATGGATTAAAGGCGTTAATTAATGACGATATAAACGGAAAAAGCTGAAAAAAATGGTCAATTTTTGAGAAAATAATGAAAAATTTTATGTTTTTGTTATACAATTTTTTTTTAAATTCTAGTAACGCTGTTAATTTTTATTGCGTTTGACAAAACAAACAGGAATAATACTATTAGCAAAGAAACCCGACGAGAATCGAACAATATTGACGTAAAATGTACTGTGATGTCGATCCACCACTACACCTCGGTATGAGGAGGAAATTCAAAATATTTCGATTTCCCACTATCGGGGGTGGCCCAGAATGGTGCCAATCGACGGGGATGGATGAAAGGCGTTAATTAATGACGATATAAACGGAAAAAGCTGAAAAAAATGGTCAATTTTTGAAAAAATAATGAAAAATTTTATGTTTTTGTTCTACAAAATTTTTTTAAATTCTAGTAACGCTGTTAATTTTTATTGCGTTTGACAGAACAAACAGGAATACAACTATTAGCAAAGAAACCCGACGAGAAACGAACAATATTGACGTAAAATGTACTGTGATGTCGATCCACCACTACACCTCGGTATGAGGAGGAAATTCTAAATATTTCGATTTCCCACTATCGGGGGTGGCCCAGAAGGGTGCCAATCGACGGGGATGGATTAAAGGCGTTAACTAATGACGATATAAACGGAAAAAGCTGAAAAAAATGGTCAATTTTTTAAAAAAAGAATGAAAAATTTTATGTTTTTGTTCAACAAATTTTTTTTAAATTCTAGTAACGCTGTTAATTTTTATTGCGTTTGACAGAACAAACAGGAATACAACTATTAACAAAGAAACCCGACGAGAATCGAACAATATTGACGTAAAATGTACTGTGATGTCGATCCACCACTACACCTCGGTATGAGGAGGAAATTCAAAATATTTCGATTTCCCACCATCGGGGGTGGCCCAGAAGGGTGCCAATCGACGGGGATGGATTAAAGGCGTTAATTAATGACGATATAAACGGAAAAAGCTGAAAAAAATGGTCAATTTTTGAGAAAATAATGAAAAATTTTATGTTTTTGTTATACAATTTTTTTTTAAATTCTAGTAACGCTGTTAATTTTTATTGCGTTTGACAGAACAAACAGGAATACAACTATTAGCAAAGAAACCCGACGAGAATCGAACAATATTGACGTAAAATGTACTGTGATGTCGATCCACCACTACACCTCGGTATGAGGAGGAAATTCAAAATATTTCGATTTCCCACTATCGGGGGTGGCCTAGAAGGGTGCCAATCGACGGGGATGGATTAAAGGCGTTAATTAATGACGATATAAACGGAAAAAGCTAAAAAAAATGGTCAATTTTTGAAAAAATAATGAAAAATTTTATGTTTTTGTTATACAAATTTTTTTTAAATTCTAGTAACGCTGTTAATTTTTATTGCGTTTGACAGAACAAACAGGAATACAACTATTAGCAAAGAAACCCGACGAGAATCGAACAATATTGACGTAAAATGTACTGTGATGTCGATCCACCACTACACCTCGGTATGAGGAGGAAATTCAAAATATTTTGATTTCCCACTATCGGGGGTGGCCCAGAAGGGTGCCAATCGACGGGGATGGATTATAGGCGTTAATTAATGACGATATAAACGGAAAAAGCTGAAAAAATGGTCAATTTTTTAAAAAATAATGAAAAATGTTATGTTTTTGTTCTACAACATTTTTTTAGATTCTAGTAACGCTGTTAATTTTTATTGCGTTTGACAGAACAAACAGGAATACAACTATTAACAAAGAAACCCGACGAGAATCGAACAATATTGACGTAAAATGTACTGTGATGTCGATCCACCACTACACCTCGGTATGAGGAGGAAATTCAAAATATTTCGATTTCCCACTATCGGGGGTGGCCCATAAGGGTGCCAATCGACGGGGATGGATTATAGGCGTTAATTAATGACGATATAAACGGAAAAAGCTGAAAAAAATGCACAATTTTTTTAAAAAAGAATGAAAAATTTTATGTTTTTGTTCAACAAAATTTTTTTAAATTCTAGTAACGCTGTTAATTTTTATTGCGTTTGACAGAACAAACAGGAATACAACTATTAGCAAAGAAACCCGACGAGAATCGAACAATATTGACGTAAAATGTACTGTGATGTCGATCCACCACTACACCTCGGTATGAGGAGGAAATTCAAAATATTTTGATTTCCCACTATCGGGGGTGGCCCAGAAGGGTGCCAATCGACGGGGATGGATTATAGGCGTTAATTAATGACGATATAAACGGAAAAAGCTGAAAAAATGGTCAATTTTTGAAAAAATAATGAAAAATGTTATGTTTTTGTTCTACAACATTTTTTTAGATTCTAGTAACGCTGTTAATTTTTATTGCGTTTGACAGAACAAACAGGAATACAACTATTAACAAAGAAACCCGACGAGAATCGAACAATATTGACGTAAAATGTACTGTGATGTCGATCCACCACTACACCTCGGTATGAGGAGGAAATTCAAAATATTTCGATTTCCCACCATCGGGGGTGGCCCAGAAGAGTGCCAATCGACGGGGATGGATTAAAGGCGTTAATTAATGACGATATAAACGGAAAAAGCTGAAAAAAATGGTCAATTTTTGAGAAAATAATGAAAAATTTTATGTTTTTGTTATACAAATTTTTTTTTAATTCTAGTAACGCTGTTAATTTTTATTGCGTTTGACAGAACAAACAGGAATACAACTATTAGCAAAGAAACCCGACGAGAATCGAACAATATTGACGTAAAATGTACTGTGATGTCGATCCACCACTACACCTCGGTATGAGGAGGAAATTCAAAATATTTCGATTTCCCACTATCGGGGGTGGCCTAGAAGGGTGCCAATCGACGGGGATGGATTAAAGGCGTTAATTAATGACGATATAAACGGAAAAAGCTGAAAAAAATGGTCAATTTTTAAAAAAATAATGAAAAATTTTATGTTTTTGTTATACAAATTTTTTTTAAATTCTAGTAACGCTGTTAATTTTTATTGCGTTTGACAGAACAAACAGGAATACAACTATTAGCAAAGAAACCCGACGAGAATCGAACAATATTGACGTAAAATGTACTGTGATGTCGATCCACCACTACACCTCGGTATGAGGAGGAAATTCAAAATATTTCGATTTCCCACTATCGGGGGTGGCCTAGAAGGGTGCCAATCGACGGGGATGGATTAAAGGCGTTAATTAATGACGATATAAACGGAAAAAGCTGAAAAAAATGGTCAATTTTTGAAAAAATAATGAAAAATTTTATGTTTTTGTTATACAAATTTTTTTTAAATTCTAGTAACGCTGTTAATTTTTATTGCGTTTGACAGAACAAACAGGAATACAACTATTAGCAAAGAAACCCGACGAGAATCGAACAATATTGACGTAAAATGTACTGTGATGTCGATCCACCACTACACCTCGGTATGAGGAGGAAATTCAAAATATTTTGATTTCCCACTATCGGGGGTGGCCCAGAAGGGTGCCAATCGACGGGGATGGATTATAGGCGTTAATTAATGACGATATAAACGGAAAAAGCTGAAAAAATGGTCAATTTTTGAAAAAATAATGAAAAATGTTATGTTTTTGTTCTACAACATTTTTTTAGATTCTAGTAACGCTGTTAATTTTTATTGCGTTTGACAGAACAAACAGGAATACAACTATTAACAAAGAAACCCGACGAGAATCGAACAATATTGACGTAAAATGTACTGTGATGTCGATCCACCACTACACCTCGGTATGAGGAGGAAATTCAAAATATTTCGATTTCCCACTATCGGGGGTGGCCTAGAAGGGTGCCAATCGACGGGGATGGATTATAGGCGTTAATTAATGACGATATAAACGGAAAAAGCTGAAAAAAATGCACAATTTTTTTAAAAAAGAATGAAAAATTTTATGTTTTTGTTCAACAAAATTTTTTTAAATTCTAGTAACGCTGTTAATTTTTATTGCGTTTGACAGAACAAACAGGAATACAACTATTAGCAAAGAAACCCGACGAGAATCGAACAATATTGACGTAAAATGTACTGTGATGTCGATCCACCACTACACCTCGGTATGAGGAGGAAATTCAAAATATTTTGATTTCCCACTATCGGGGGTGGCCCAGAAGGGTGCCAATCGACGGGGATGGATTATAGGCGTTAATTAATGACGATATAAACGGAAAAAGCTGAAAAAATGGTCAATTTTTGAAAAAATAATGAAAAATGTTATGTTTTTGTTCTACAACATTTTTTTAGATTCTAGTAACGCTGTTAATTTTTATTGCGTTTGACAGAACAAACAGGAATACAACTATTAACAAAGAAACCCGACGAGAATCGAACAATATTGACGTAAAATGTACTGTGATGTCGATCCACCACTACACCTCGGTATGAGGAGGAAATTCAAAATATTTCGATTTCCCACCATCGGGGGTGGCCCAGAAGAGTGCCAATCGACGGGGATGGATTAAAGGCGTTAATTAATGACGATATAAACGGAAAAAGCTGAAAAAAATGGTCAATTTTTGAGAAAATAATGAAAAATTTTATGTTTTTGTTATACAAATTTTTTTTAAATTCTAGTAACGCTGTTAATTTTTATTGCGTTTGACAGAACAAACAGGAATACAACTATTAGCAAAGAAACCCGACGAGAATCGAACAATATTGACGTAAAATGTACTGTGATGTCGATCCACCACTACACCTCGGTATGAGGAGGAAATTCAAAATATTTCGATTTCCCACTATCGGGGGTGGCCTAGAAGGGTGCCAATCGACGGGGATGGATTAAAGGCGTTAATTAATGACGATATAAACGGAAAAAGCTGAAAAAAATGGTCAATTTTTAAAAAAATAATGAAAAATTTTATGTTTTTGTTATACAAATTTTTTTTAAATTCTAGTAACGCTGTTAATTTTTATTGCGTTTGACAGAACAAACAGGAATACAACTATTAGCAAAGAAACCCGACGAGAATCGAACAATATTGACGTAAAATGTACTGTGATGTCGATCCACCACTACACCTCGGTATGAGGAGGAAATTCAAAATATTTTGATTTCCCACTATCGGGGGTGGCCCAGAAGGGTGCCAATCGACGGGGATGGATTATAGGCGTTAATTAATGACGATATAAACGGAAAAAGCTGAAAAAATGGTCAATTTTTGAAAAAATAATGAAAAATGTTATGTTTTTGTTCTACAACATTTTTTTAGATTCTAGTAACGCTGTTAATTTTTATTGCGTTTGACAGAACAAACAGGAATACAACTATTAACAAAGAAACCCGACGAGAATCGAACAATATTGACGTAAAATGTACTGTGATGTCGATCCACCACTACACCTCGGTATGAGGAGGAAATTCAAAATATTTCGATTTCCCACTATCGGGGGTGGCCTAGAAGGGTGCCAATCGACGGGGATGGATTATAGGCGTTAATTAATGACGATATAAACGGAAAAAGCTGAAAAAAATGCACAATTTTTTTAAAAAAGAATGAAAAATTTTATGTTTTTGTTCAACAAAATTTTTTTAAATTCTAGTAACGCTGTTAATTTTTATTGCGTTTGACAGAACAAACAGGAATACAACTATTAGCAAAGAAACCCGACGAGAATCGAACAATATTGACGTAAAATGTACTGTGATGTCGATCCACCACTACACCTCGGTATGAGGAGGAAATTCAAAATATTTCGATTTCCCACTATCGGGGGTGGCCTAGAAGGGTGCCAATCGACGGGGATGGATTAAAGGCGTTAATTAATGACGATATAAACGGAAAAAGCTGAAAAAAATGGTCAATTTTTGAAAAAATAATGAAAAATTTTATGTTTTTGTTATACAAATTCTTTTTAAATTCTAGTAACGCTGTTAATTTTTATTGCGTTTGACAGAACAAACAGGAATACAACTATTAGCAAAGAAACCCGACGAGAATCGAACAATATTGACGTAAAATGTACTGTGATGTCGATCCACCACTACACCTCGGTATGAGGAGGAAATTCAAAATATTTTGATTTCCCACTATCGGGGGTGGCCCAGAAGGGTGCCAATCGACGGGGATGGATTATAGGCGTTAATTAATGACGATATAAACGGAAAAAGCTGAAAAAATGGTCAATTTTTGAAAAAATAATGAAAAATTTTATGTTTTTGTTATACAAATTTTTTTTAAATTCTAGTAACGCTGTTAATTTTTATTGCGTTTGACAGAACAAACAGGAATACAACTATTAGCAAAGAAACCCGACGAGAATCGAACAATATTGACGTAAAATGTACTGTGATGTCGATCCACCACTACACCTCGGTATGAGGAGGAAATTCAAAATATTTTGATTTCCCACTATCGGGGGTGGCCCAGAAGGGTGCCAATCGACGGGGATGGATTATAGGCGTTAATTAATGACGATATAAACGGAAAAAGCTGAAAAAATGGTCAATTTTTGAAAAAATAATGAAAAATGTTATGTTTTTGTTCTACAACATTTTTTTAGATTCTAGTAACGCTGTTAATTTTTATTGCGTTTGACAGAACAAACAGGAATACAACTATTAACAAAGAAACCCGACGAGAATCGAACAATATTGACGTAAAATGTACTGTGATGTCGATCCACCACTACACCTCGGTATGAGGAGGAAATTCAAAATATTTCGATTTCCCACTATCGGGGGTGGCCTAGAAGGGTGCCAATCGACGGGGATGGATTATAGGCGTTAATTAATGACGATATAAACGGAAAAAGCTGAAAAAAATGCACAATTTTTTTAAAAAAGAATGAAAAATTTTATGTTTTTGTTCAACAAAATTTTTTTAAATTCTAGTAACGCTGTTAATTTTTATTGCGTTTGACAGAACAAACAGGAATACAACTATTAGCAAAGAAACCCGACGAGAATCGAACAATATTGACGTAAAATGTACTGTGATGTCGATCCACCACTACACCTCGGTATGAGGAGGAAATTCAAAATATTTCGATTTCCCACTATCGGGGGTGGCCTAGAAGGGTGCCAATCGACGGGGATGGATTAAAGGCGTTAATTAATGACGATATAAACGGAAAAAGCTGAAAAAAATGGTCAATTTTTGAAAAAATAATGAAAAATTTTATGTTTTTGTTATACAAATTTTTTTTAAATTCTAGTAACGCTGTTAATTTTTATTGCGTTTGACAGAACAAACAGGAATACAACTATTAGCAAAGAAACCCGACGAGAATCGAACAATATTGACGTAAAATGTACTGTGATGTCGATCCACCACTACACCTCGGTATGAGGAGGAAATTCAAAATATTTTGATTTCCCACTATCGGGGGTGGCCCAGAAGGGTGCCAATCGACGGGGATGGATTATAGGCGTTAATTAATGACGATATAAACGGAAAAAGCTGAAAAAATGGTCAATTTTTGAAAAAATAATGAAAAATGTTATGTTTTTGTTCTACAACATTTTTTTAGATTCTAGTAACGCTGTTAATTTTTATTGCGTTTGACAGAACAAACAGGAATACAACTATTAACAAAGAAACCCGACGAGAATCGAACAATATTGACGTAAAATGTACTGTGATGTCGATCCACCACTACACCTCGGTATGAGGAGGAAATTCAAAATATTTCGATTTCCCACTATCGGGGGTGGCCTAGAAGGGTGCCAATCGACGGGGATGGATTATAGGCGTTAATTAATGACGATATAAACGGAAAAAGCTGAAAAAAATGCACAATTTTTTTAAAAAAGAATGAAAAATTTTATGTTTTTGTTCAACAAAATTTTTTTAAATTCTAGTAACGCTGTTAATTTTTATTGCGTTTGACAGAACAAACAGGAATACAACTATTAGCAAAGAAACCCGACGAGAATCGAACAATATTGACGTAAAATGTACTGTGATGTCGATCCACCACTACACCTCGGTATGAGGAGGAAATTCAAAATATTTTGATTTCCCACTATCGGGGGTGGCCCAGAAGGGTGCCAATCGACGGGGATGGATTATAGGCGTTAATTAATGACGATATAAACGGAAAAAGCTGAAAAAATGGTCAATTTTTGAAAAAATAATGAAAAATGTTATGTTTTTGTTCTACAACATTTTTTTAGATTCTAGTAACGCTGTTAATTTTTATTGCGTTTGACAGAACAAACAGGAATACAACTATTAACAAAGAAACCCGACGAGAATCGAACAATATTGACGTAAAATGTACTGTGATGTCGATCCACCACTACACCTCGGTATGAGGAGGAAATTCAAAATATTTCGATTTCCCACCATCGGGGGTGGCCCAGAAGAGTGCCAATCGACGGGGATGGATTAAAGGCGTTAATTAATGACGATATAAACGGAAAAAGCTGAAAAAAATGGTCAATTTTTGAGAAAATAATGAAAAATTTTATGTTTTTGTTATACAAATTTTTTTTAAATTCTAGTAACGCTGTTAATTTTTATTGCGTTTGACAGAACAAACAGGAATACAACTATTAGCAAAGAAACCCGACGAGAATCGAACAATATTGACGTAAAATGTACTGTGATGTCGATCCACCACTACACCTCGGTATGAGGAGGAAATTCAAAATATTTCGATTTCCCACTATCGGGGGTGGCCTAGAAGGGTGCCAATCGACGGGGATGGATTAAAGGCGTTAATTAATGACGATATAAACGGAAAAAGCTGAAAAAATGGTCAATTTTTGAAAAAATAATGAAAAATGTTATGTTTTTGTTCTACAACATTTTTTTAGATTCTAGTAACGCTGTTAATTTTTATTGCGTTTGACAGAACAAACAGGAATACAACTATTAGCAAAGAAACCCGACGAGAATCGAACAATATTGACGTAAAATGTACTGTGATGTCGATCCACCACTACACCTCGGTATGAGGAGGAAATTCAAAATATTTTGATTTCCCACTATCGGGGGTGGCCCAGAAGGGTGCCAATCGACGGGGATGGATTATAGGCGTTAATTAATGACGATATAAACGGAAAAAGCTGAAAAAATGGTCAATTTTTGAAAAAATAATGAAAAATGTTATGTTTTTGTTCTACAACATTTTTTTAGATTCTAGTAACGCTGTTAATTTTTATTGCGTTTGACAGAACAAACAGGAATACAACTATTAACAAAGAAACCCGACGAGAATCGAACAATATTGACGTAAAATGTACTGTGATGTCGATCCACCACTACACCTCGGTATGAGGAGGAAATTCAAAATATTTCGATTTCCCACTATCGGGGGTGGCCTAGAAGGGTGCCAATCGACGGGGATGGATTATAGGCGTTAATTAATGACGATATAAACGGAAAAAGCTGAAAAAAATGCACAATTTTTTTAAAAAAGAATGAAAAATTTTATGTTTTTGTTCAACAAAATTTTTTTAAATTCTAGTAACGCTGTTAATTTTTATTGCGTTTGACAGAACAAACAGGAATACAACTATTAGCAAAGAAACCCGACGAGAATCGAACAATATTGACGTAAAATGTACTGTGATGTCGATCCACCACTACACCTCGGTATGAGGAGGAAATTCAAAATATTTCGATTTCCCACTATCGGGGGTGGCCTAGAAGGGTGCCAATCGACGGGGATGGATTAAAGGCGTTAATTAATGACGATATAAACGGAAAAAGCTGAAAAAAATGGTCAATTTTTGAAAAAATAATGAAAAATTTTATGTTTTTGTTATACAAATTTTTTTTAAATTCTAGTAACGCTGTTAATTTTTATTGCGTTTGACAGAACAAACAGGAATACAACTATTAGCAAAGAAACCCGACGAGAATCGAACAATATTGACGTAAAATGTACTGTGATGTCGATCCACCACTACACCTCGGTATGAGGAGGAAATTCAAAATATTTCGATTTCCCACTATCGGGGGTGGCCTAGAAGGGTGCTAATCGACGGGGATGGATTATAGGCGTTAATTAATGACGATATAAACGGAAAAAGCTGAAAAAAATGCACAATTTTTTTAAAAAAGAATGAAAAATTTTATGTTTTTGTTCAACAAAATTTTTTTAAATTCTAGTAACGCTGTTAATTTTTATTGCGTTTGACAGAACAAACAGGAATACAACTATTAGCAAAGAAACCCGACGAGAATCGAACAATATTGACGTAAAATGTACTGTGATGTCGATCCACCACTACACCTCGGTATGAGGAGGAAATTCAAAATATTTCGATTTCCCACTATCGGGGGTGGCCTAGAAGGGTGCCAATCGACGGGGATGGATTAAAGGCGTTAATTAATGACGATATAAACGGAAAAAGCTGAAAAAAATGGTCAATTTTTGAAAAAATAATGAAAAATTTTATGTTTTTGTTATACAAATTTTTTTTAAATTCTAGTAACGCTGTTAATTTTTATTGCGTTTGACAGAACAAACAGGAATACAACTATTAGCAAAGAAACCCGACGAGAATCGAACAATATTGACGTAAAATGTACTGTGATGTCGATCCACCACTACACCTCGGTATGAGGAGGAAATTCAAAATATTTTGATTTCCCACTATCGGGGGTGGCCCAGAAGGGTGCCAATCGACGGGGATGGATTATAGGCGTTAATTAATGACGATATAAACGGAAAAAGCTGAAAAAATGGTCAATTTTTGAAAAAATAATGAAAAATGTTATGTTTTTGTTCTACAACATTTTTTTAGATTCTAGTAACGCTGTTAATTTTTATTGCGTTTGACAGAACAAACAGGAATACAACTATTAACAAAGAAACCCGACGAGAATCGAACAATATTGACGTAAAATGTACTGTGATGTCGATCCACCACTACACCTCGGTATGAGGAGGAAATTCAAAATATTTCGATTTCCCACTATCGGGGGTGGCCTAGAAGGGTGCCAATCGACGGGGATGGATTATAGGCGTTAATTAATGACGATATAAACGGAAAAAGCTGAAAAAAATGCACAATTTTTTTAAAAAAGAATGAAAAATTTTATGTTTTTGTTCAACAAAATTTTTTTAAATTCTAGTAACGCTGTTAATTTTTATTGCGTTTGACAGAACAAACAGGAATACAACTATTAGCAAAGAAACCCGACGAGAATCGAACAATATTGACGTAAAATGTACTGTGATGTCGATCCACCACTACACCTCGGTATGAGGAGGAAATTCAAAATATTTTGATTTCCCACTATCGGGGGTGGCCCAGAAGGGTGCCAATCGACGGGGATGGATTATAGGCGTTAATTAATGACGATATAAACGGAAAAAGCTGAAAAAATGGTCAATTTTTGAAAAAATAATGAAAAATGTTATGTTTTTGTTCTACAACATTTTTTTAGATTCTAGTAACGCTGTTAATTTTTATTGCGTTTGACAGAACAAACAGGAATACAACTATTAACAAAGAAACCCGACGAGAATCGAACAATATTGACGTAAAATGTACTGTGATGTCGATCCACCACTACACCTCGGTATGAGGAGGAAATTCAAAATATTTCGATTTCCCACCATCGGGGGTGGCCCAGAAGAGTGCCAATCGACGGGGATGGATTAAAGGCGTTAATTAATGACGATATAAACGGAAAAAGCTGAAAAAAATGGTCAATTTTTGAGAAAATAATGAAAAATTTTATGTTTTTGTTATACAAATTTTTTTTAAATTCTAGTAACGCTGTTAATTTTTATTGCGTTTGACAGAACAAACAGGAATACAACTATTAGCAAAGAAACCCGACGAGAATCGAACAATATTGACGTAAAATGTACTGTGATGTCGATCCACCACTACACCTCGGTATGAGGAGGAAATTCAAAATATTTCGATTTCCCACTATCGGGGGTGGCCTAGAAGGGTGCCAATCGACGGGGATGGATTAAAGGCGTTAATTAATGACGATATAAACGGAAAAAGCTGAAAAAATGGTCAATTTTTGAAAAAATAATGAAAAATGTTATGTTTTTGTTCTACAACATTTTTTTAGATTCTAGTAACGCTGTTAATTTTTATTGCGTTTGACAGAACAAACAGGAATACAACTATTAGCAAAGAAACCCGACGAGAATCGAACAATATTGACGTAAAATGTACTGTGATGTCGATCCACCACTACACCTCGGTATGAGGAGGAAATTCAAAATATTTTGATTTCCCACTATCGGGGGTGGCCCAGAAGGGTGCCAATCGACGGGGATGGATTATAGGCGTTAATTAATGACGATATAAACGGAAAAAGCTGAAAAAATGGTCAATTTTTGAAAAAATAATGAAAAATGTTATGTTTTTGTTCTACAACATTTTTTTAGATTCTAGTAACGCTGTTAATTTTTATTGCGTTTGACAGAACAAACAGGAATACAACTATTAACAAAGAAACCCGACGAGAATCGAACAATATTGACGTAAAATGTACTGTGATGTCGATCCACCACTACACCTCGGTATGAGGAGGAAATTCAAAATATTTCGATTTCCCACTATCGGGGGTGGCCTAGAAGGGTGCCAATCGACGGGGATGGATTATAGGCGTTAATTAATGACGATATAAACGGAAAAAGCTGAAAAAAATGCACAATTTTTTTAAAAAAGAATGAAAAATTTTATGTTTTTGTTCAACAAAATTTTTTTAAATTCTAGTAACGCTGTTAATTTTTATTGCGTTTGACAGAACAAACAGGAATACAACTATTAGCAAAGAAACCCGACGAGAATCGAACAATATTGACGTAAAATGTACTGTGATGTCGATCCACCACTACACCTCGGTATGAGGAGGAAATTCAAAATATTTCGATTTCCCACTATCGGGGGTGGCCTAGAAGGGTGCCAATCGACGGGGATGGATTAAAGGCGTTAATTAATGACGATATAAACGGAAAAAGCTGAAAAAAATGGTCAATTTTTGAAAAAATAATGAAAAATTTTATGTTTTTGTTATACAAATTTTTTTTAAATTCTAGTAACGCTGTTAATTTTTATTGCGTTTGACAGAACAAACAGGAATACAACTATTAGCAAAGAAACCCGACGAGAATCGAACAATATTGACGTAAAATGTACTGTGATGTCGATCCACCACTACACCTCGGTATGAGGAGGAAATTCAAAATATTTCGATTTCCCACTATCGGGAGTGGCCTAGAAGGGTGCCAATCGACGGGGATGGATTATAGGCGTTAATTAATGACGATATAAACGGAAAAAGCTGAAAAAAATGCACAATTTTTTTAAAAAAGAATGAAAAATTTTATGTTTTTGTTCAACAAAATTTTTTTAAATTCTAGTAACGCTGTTAATTTTTATTGCGTTTGACAGAACAAACAGGAATACAACTATTAGCAAAGAAACCCGACGAGAATCGAACAATATTGACGTAAAATGTACTGTGATGTCGATCCACCACTACACCTCGGTATGAGGAGGAAATTCAAAATATTTTGATTTCCCACTATCGGGGGTGGCCCAGAAGGGTGCCAATCGACGGGGATGGATTATAGGCGTTAATTAATGACGATATAAACGGAAAAAGCTGAAAAAATGGTCAATTTTTGAAAAAATAATGAAAAATGTTATGTTTTTGTTCTACAACATTTTTTTAGATTCTAGTAACGCTGTTAATTTTTATTGCGTTTGACAGAACAAACAGGAATACAACTATTAACAAAGAAACCCGACGAGAATCGAACAATATTGACGTAAAATGTACTGTGATGTCGATCCACCACTACACCTCGGTATGAGGAGGAAATTCAAAATATTTCGATTTCCCACCATCGGGGGTGGCCCAGAAGAGTGCCAATCGACGGGGATGGATTAAAGGCGTTAATTAATGACGATATAAACGGAAAAAGCTGAAAAAAATGGTCAATTTTTGAGAAAATAATGAAAAATTTTATGTTTTTGTTATACAAATTTTTTTTAAATTCTAGTAACGCTGTTAATTTTTATTGCGTTTGACAGAACAAACAGGAATACAACTATTAGCAAAGAAACCCGACGAGAATCGAACAATATTGACGTAAAATGTACTGTGATGTCGATCCACCACTACACCTCGGTATGAGGAGGAAATTCAAAATATTTCGATTTCCCACTATCGGGGGTGGCCTAGAAGGGTGCCAATCGACGGGGATGGATTAAAGGCGTTAATTAATGACGATATAAACGGAAAAAGCTGAAAAAAATGGTCAATTTTTAAAAAAATAATGAAAAATTTTATGTTTTTGTTATACAAATTTTTTTTAAATTCTAGTAACGCTGTTAATTTTTATTGCGTTTGACAGAACAAACAGGAATACAACTATTAGCAAAGAAACCCGACGAGAATCGAACAATATTGACGTAAAATGTACTGTGATGTCGATCCACCACTACACCTCGGTATGAGGAGGAAATTCAAAATATTTTGATTTCCCACTATCGGGGGTGGCCCAGAAGGGTGCCAATCGACGGGGATGGATTATAGGCGTTAATTAATGACGATATAAACGGAAAAAGCTGAAAAAATGGTCAATTTTTGAAAAAATAATGAAAAATGTTATGTTTTTGTTCTACAACATTTTTTTAGATTCTAGTAACGCTGTTAATTTTTATTGCGTTTGACAGAACAAACAGGAATACAACTATTAACAAAGAAACCCGACGAGAATCGAACAATATTGACGTAAAATGTACTGTGATGTCGATCCACCACTACACCTCGGTATGAGGAGGAAATTCAAAATATTTCGATTTCCCACTATCGGGGGTGGCCTAGAAGGGTGCCAATCGACGGGGATGGATTATAGGCGTTAATTAATGACGATATAAACGGAAACAGCTGAAAAAAATGCACAATTTTTTTAAAAAAGAATGAAAAATTTTATGTTTTTGTTCAACAAAATTTTTTTAAATTCTAGTAACGCTGTTAATTTTTATTGCGTTTGACAGAACAAACAGGAATACAACTATTAGCAAAGAAACCCGACGAGAATCGAACAATATTGACGTAAAATGTACTGTGATGTCGATCCACCACTACACCTCGGTATGAGGAGGAAATTCAAAATATTTTGATTTCCCACTATCGGGGGTGGCCCAGAAGGGTGCCAATCGACGGGGATGGATTATAGGCGTTAATTAATGACGATATAAACGGAAAAAGCTGAAAAAATGGTCAATTTTTGAAAAAATAATGAAAAATGTTATGTTTTTGTTCTACAACATTTTTTTAGATTCTAGTAACGCTGTTAATTTTTATTGCGTTTGACAGAACAAACAGGAATACAACTATTAACAAAGAAACCCGACGAGAATCGAACAATATTGACGTAAAATGTACTGTGATGTCGATCCACCACTACACCTCGGTATGAGGAGGAAATTCAAAATATTTCGATTTCCCACCATCGGGGGTGGCCCAGAAGAGTGCCAATCGACGGGGATGGATTAAAGGCGTTAATTAATGACGATATAAACGGAAAAAGCTGAAAAAAATGGTCAATTTTTGAGAAAATAATGAAAAATTTTATGTTTTTGTTATACAAATTTTTTTTAAATTCTAGTAACGCTGTTAATTTTTATTGCGTTTGACAGAACAAACATGAATACAACTATTAACAAAGAAACCCGACGAGAATCGAACAATATTGACGTAAAATGTACTGTGATGTCGATCCACCACTACACCTCGGTATGAGGAGGAAATTCAAAATATTTCGATTTCCCACCATCGGGGGTGGCCCAGAAGGGTGCCAATCGACGGGGATGGATTAAAGGCGTTAATTAATGACGATATAAACGGAAAAAGCTGAAAAAAATGGTCAATTTTTGAGAAAATAATGAAAAATTTTATGTTTTTGTTATACAATTTTTTTTTAAATTCTAGTAACGCTGTTAATTTTTATTGCGTTTGACAGAACAAACAGGAATACAACTATTAGCAAAGAAACCCGACGAGAATCGAACAATATTGACGTAAAATGTACTGTGATGTCGATCCACCACTACACCTCGGTATGAGGAGGAAATTCAAAATATTTCGATTTCCCACTATCGGGGGTGGCCTAGAAGGGTGCCAATCGACGGGGATGGATTAAAGGCGTTAATTAATGACGATATAAACGGAAAAAGCTGAAAAAAATGGTCAATTTTTTAAAAAAGAATGAAAAATTTTATGTTTTTGTTCAACAAAATTTTTTTAAATTCTAGTAACGCTGTTAATTTTTATTGCGTTTGACAGAACAAACAGGAATACAACTATTAGCAAAGAAACCCGACGAGAATCGAACAATATTGACGTAAAATGTACTGTGATGTCGATCCACCACTACACCTCGGTATGAGGAGGAAATTCAAAATATTTTGATTTCCCACTATCGGGGGTGGCCCAGAAGGGTGCCAATCGACGGGGATAGATTATAGGCGTTAATTAATGACGATATAAACGGAAAAAGCTGAAAAAATGGTCAATTTTTGAAAAAATAATGAAAAATGTTATGTTTTTGTTCTACAAAATTTTTTTAGATTCTAGTAACGCTGTTAATTTTTATTGCGTTTGACAGAACAAACAGGAATACAACTATTAACAAAGAAACCCGACGAGAATCGAACAATATTGGCGTAAAATGTACTGTGATGTCGATCCACCACTACACCTCGGTATGAGGAGGAAATTCAAAATATTTCGATTTCCCACCATCGGGGGTGGCCCAGAAGAGTGCCAATCGACGGGGATGGATTAAAGGCGTTAATTAATGATGATATAAACGGAAAAAGCTGAAAAAAATGGTCAATTTTTGAGAAAATAATGAAAAATTTTATGTTTTTGTTATACAAATTTTTTTTAAATTCTAGTAACGCTGTTAATTTTTATTGCGTTTGACAGAACAAACAGGAATACAACTATTAACAAAGAAACCCGACGAGAATCGAACAATATTGACGTAAAATGTACTGTGATGTCGATCCACCACTACACCTCGGTATGAGGAGGAAATTCAAAATATTTCGATTTCCCACCATCGGGGGTGGCCCAGAAGGGTGCCAATCGACGGGGATGGATTAAAGGCGTTAATTAATGACGATATAAACGGAAAAAGCTGAAAAAAATGGTCAATTTTTGAGAAAATAATGAAAAATTTTATGTTTTTGTTATACAATTTTTTTTTAAATTCTAGTAACGCTGTTAATTTTTATTGCGTTTGACAGAACAAACAGGAATACAACTATTAGCAAAGAAACCCGACGAGAATCGAACAATATTGACGTAAAATGTACTGTGATGTCGATCCACCACTACACCTCGGTATGAGGAGGAAATTCAAAATATTTCGATTTCCCACTATCGGGGGTGGCCTAGAAGGGTGCCAATCGACGGGGATGGATTAAAGGCGTTAATTAATGACGATATAAACGGAAAAAGCTGAAAAAAATGGTCAATTTTTGAAAAAATAATGAAAAATTTTATGTTTTTGTTATACAAATTTTTTTTAAATTCTAGTAACGCTGTTAATTTTTATTGCGTTTGACAGAACAAACAGGAATACAACTATTAGCAAAGAAACCCGACGAGAATCGAACAATATTGACGTAAAATGTACTGTGATGTCGATCCACCACTACACCTCGGTATGAGGAGGAAATTCAAAATATTTTGATTTCCCACTATCGGGGGTGGCCCAGAAGGGTGCCAATCGACGGGGATGGATTATAGGCGTTAATTAATGACGATATAAACGGAAAAAGCTGAAAAAATGGTCAATTTTTGAAAAAATAATGAAAAATGTTATGTTTTTGTTCTACAACATTTTTTTAGATTCTAGTAACGCTGTTAATTTTTATTGCGTTTGACAGAACAAACAGGAATACAACTATTAACAAAGAAACCCGACGAGAATCGAACAATATTGACGTAAAATGTACTGTGATGTCGATCCACCACTACACCTCGGTATGAGGAGGAAATTCAAAATATTTCGATTTCCCACTATCGGGGGTGGCCTAGAAGGGTGCCAATCGACGGGGATGGATTATAGGCGTTAATTAATGACGATATAAACGGAAAAAGCTGAAAAAAATGCACAATTTTTTTAAAAAAGAATGAAAAATTTTATGTTTTTGTTCAACAAAATTTTTTTAAATTCTAGTAACGCTGTTAATTTTTATTGCGTTTGACAGAACAAACAGGAATACAACTATTAGCAAAGAAACCCGACGAGAATCGAACAATATTGACGTAAAATGTACTGTGATGTCGATCCACCACTACACCTCGGTATGAGGAGGAAATTCAAAATATTTTGATTTCCCACTATCGGGGGTGGCCCAGAAGGGTGCCAATCGACGGGGATGGATTATAGGCGTTAATTAATGACGATATAAACGGAAAAAGCTGAAAAAATGGTCAATTTTTGAAAAAATAATGAAAAATGTTATGTTTTTGTTCTACAACATTTTTTTAGATTCTAGTAACGCTGTTAATTTTTATTGCGTTTGACAGAACAAACAGGAATACAACTATTAACAAAGAAACCCGACGAGAATCGAACAATATTGACGTAAAATGTACTGTGATGTCGATCCACCACTACACCTCGGTATGAGGAGGAAATTCAAAATATTTCGATTTCCCACCATCGGGGGTGGCCCAGAAGAGTGCCAATCGACGGGGATGGATTAAAGGCGTTAATTAATGACGATATAAACGGAAAAAGCTGAAAAAAATGGTCAATTTTTGAGAAAATAATGAAAAATTTTATGTTTTTGTTATACAAATTTTTTTTAAATTCTAGTAACGCTGTTAATTTTTATTGCGTTTGACAGAACAAACAGGAATACAACTATTAGCAAAGAAACCCGACGAGAATCGAACAATATTGACGTAAAATGTACTGTGATGTCGATCCACCACTACACCTCGGTATGAGGAGGAAATTCAAAATATTTCGATTTCCCACCATCGGGGGTGGCCCAGAAGGGTGCCAATCGACGGGGATGGATTAAAGGCGTTAATTAATGACGATATAAACGGAAAAAGCTGAAAAAAATGGTCAATTTTTGAGAAAATAATGAAAAATTTTATGTTTTTGTTATACAATTTTTTTTTAAATTCTAGTAACGCTGTTAATTTTTATTGCGTTTGACAGAACAAACAGGAATACAACTATTAGCAAAGAAACCCGACGAGAATCGAACAATATTGACGTAAAATGTACTGTGATGTCGATCCACCACTACACCTCGGTATGAGGAGGAAATTCAAAATATTTCGATTTCCCACTATCGGGGGTGGCCTAGAAGGGTGCCAATCGACGGGGATGGATTAAAGGCGTTAACTAATGACGATATAAACGGAAAAAGCTGAAAAAAATGGTCAATTTTTGAAAAAATAATGAAAAATTTTATGTTTTTGTTATACAATTTTTTTTTAAATTCTAGTAACGCTGTTAATTTTTATTGCGTTTGACAGAACAAACAGGAATACAACTATTAGCAAAGAAACCCGACGAGAATCGAACAATATTGACGTAAAATGTACTGTGATGTCGATCCACCACTACACCTCGGTATGAGGAGGAAATTCAAAATATTTTGATTTCCCACTATCGGGGGTGGCCCAGAAGGGTGCCAATCGACGGGGATGGATTATAGGCGTTAATTAATGACGATATAAACGGAAAAAGCTGAAAAAATGGTCAATTTTTGAAAAAATAATGAAAAATGTTATGTTTTTGTTCTACAACATTTTTTTAGATTCTAGTAACGCTGTTAATTTTTATTGCGTTTGACAGAACAAACAGGAATACAACTATTAACAAAGAAACCCGACGAGAATCGAACAATATTGACGTAAAATGTACTGTGATGTCGATCCACCACTACACCTCGGTATGAGGAGGAAATTCAAAATATTTCGATTTCCCACCATCGGGGGTGGCCCAGAAGAGTGCCAATCGACGGGGATGGATTAAAGGCGTTAATTAATGACGATATAAACGGAAAAAGCTGAAAAAAATGGTCAATTTTTGAGAAAATAATGAAAAATTTTATGTTTTTGTTATACAAATTTTTTTTAAATTCTAGTAACGCTGTTAATTTTTATTGCGTTTGACAGAACAAACAGGAATACAACTATTAGCAAAGAAACCCGACGAGAATCGAACAATATTGACGTAAAATGTACTGTGATGTCGATCCACCACTACACCTCGGTATGAGGAGGAAATTCAAAATATTTCGATTTCCCACTATCGGGGGTGGCCTAGAAGGGTGCCAATCGACGGGGATGGATTATAGGCGTTAATTAATGACGATATAAACGGAAAAAGCTGAAAAAAATGCACAATTTTTTTAAAAAAGAATGAAAAATTGTATGTTTTTGTTCAACAAAATTTTTTTAAATTCTAGTAACGCTGTTAATTTTTATTGCGTTTGACAGAACAAACAGGAATACAACTATTAGCAAAGAAACCCGACGAGAATCTAACAATATTGACGTAAAATGTACTGTGATGTCGATCCACCACTACACCTCGGTATGAGGAGGAAATTCAAAATATTTTGATTTCCCACTATCGGGGGTGGCCCAGAAGGGTGCCAATCGACGGGGATGGATTATAGGCGTTAATTAATGACGATATAAACGGAAAAAGCTGAAAAAATGGTCAATTTTTGAAAAAATAATGAAAAATGTTATGTTTTTGTTCTACAACATTTTTTTAGATTCTAGTAACGCTGTTAATTTTTATTGCGTTTGACAGAACAAACAGGAATACAACTATTAACAAAGAAACCCGACGAGAATCGAACAATATTGACGTAAAATGTACTGTGATGTCGATCCACCACTACACCTCGGTATGAGGAGGAAATTCAAAATATTTCGATTTCCCACCATCGGGGGTGGCCCAGAAGAGTGCCAATCGACGGGGATGGATTAAAGGCGTTAATTAATGACGATATAAACGGAAAAAGCTGAAAAAAATGGTCAATTTTTGAGAAAATAATGAAAAATTTTATGTTTTTGTTATACAATTTTTTTTTAAATTCTAGTAACGCTGTTAATTTTTATTGCGTTTGACAGAACAAACAGGAATACAACTATTAGCAAAGAAACCCGACGAGAATCGAACAATATTGACGTAAAATGTACTGTGATGTCGATCCACCACTACACCTCGGTATGAGGAGGAAATTCAAAATATTTCGATTTCCCACTATCGGGGGTGGCCTAGAAGGGTGCCAATCGACGGGGATGGATTAAAGGCGTTAATTAATGACGATATAAACGGAAAAAGCTGAAAAAAATGGTCAATTTTTGAGAAAATAATGAAAAATTTTATGTTTTTGTTATACAAATTTTTTTTAAATTCTAGTAACGCTGTTAATTTTTATTGCGTTTGACAGAACAAACAGGAATACAACTATTAGCAAAGAAACCCGACGAGAATCGAACAATATTGACGTAAAATGTACTGTGATGTCGATCCACCACTACACCTCGGTATGAGGAGGAAATTCAAAATATTTCGATTTCCCACCATCGGGGGTGGCCTAGAAGGGTGCCAATCGACGGGGATGGATTAAAGGCGTTAATTAATGACGATATAAACGGAAAAAGCTGAAAAAAATGGTCAATTTTTGAGAAAATAATGAAAAATTTTATGTTTTTGTTATACAAATTTTTTTTAAATTCTAGTAACGCTGTTAATTTTTATTGCGTTTGACAGAACAAACAGGAATACAACTATTAGCAAAGAAACCCGACGAGAATCGAACAATATTGACGTAAAATGTACTGTGATGTCGATCCACCACTACACCTCGGTATGAGGAGGAAATTCAAAATATTTCGATTTCCCACTATCGGGGGTGGCCTAGAAGGGTGCCAATCGACGGGGATGGATTAAAGGCGTTAATTAATGACGATATAAACGGAAAAAGCTGAAAAAAATGGTCAATTTTTGAAAAAATAATGAAAAATTTTATGTTTTTGTTATACAAATTTTTTTTAAATTCTAGTAACGCTGTTAATTTTTATTGCGTTTGACAGAACAAACAGGAATACAACTATTAGCAAAGAAACCTGACGAGAATCGAACAATATTGACGTAAAATGTACTGTGATGTCGATCCACCACTACACCTCGGTATGAGGAGGAAATTCAAAATATTTCGATTTCCCACCATCGGGGGTGGCCCAGAAGGGTGCCAATCGACGGGGATGGATTAAAGGCGTTAATTAATGACGATATAAACGGAAAAAGCTGAAAAAAATGGTCAATTTTTGAGAAAATAATGAAAAATTTTATGTTTTTGTTATACAATTTTTTTTTAAATTCTAGTAACGCTGTTAATTTTTATTGCGTTTGACAGAACAAACAGGAATACAACTATTAGCAAAGAAACCCGACGAGAATCGAACAATATTGACGTAAAATGTACTGTGATGTCGATCCACCACTACACCTCGGTATGAGGAGGAAATTCAAAATATTTCGATTTCCCACTATCGGGGGTGGCCTAGAAGGGTGCCAATCGACGGGGATGGATTAAAGGCGTTAATTAATGACGATATAAACGGAAAAAGCTGAAAAAAATGGTCAATTTTTGAAAAAATAATGAAAAATTTTATGTTTTTGTTATACAATTTTTTTTTAAATTCTAGTAACGCTGTTAATTTTTATTGCGTTTGACAGAACAAACAGGAATACAACTATTAGCAAAGAAACCCGACGAGAATCGAACAATATTGACGTAAAATGTACTGTGATGTCGATCCACCACTACACCTCGGTATGAGGAGGAAATTCAAAATATTTTGATTTCCCACTATCGGGGGTGGCCCAGAAGGGTGCCAATCGACGGGGATGGATTATAGGCGTTAATTAATGACGATATAAACGGAAAAAGCTGAAAAAATGGTCAATTTTTGAAAAAATAATGAAAAATGTTATGTTTTTGTTCTACAACATTTTTTTAGATTCTAGTAACGCTGTTAATTTTTATTGCGTTTGACAGAACAAACAGGAATACAACTATTAACAAAGAAACCCGACGAGAATCGAACAATATTGACGTAAAATGTACTGTGATGTCGATCCACCACTACACCTCGGTATGAGGAGGAAATTCAAAATATTTCGATTTCCCACTATCGGGGGTGGCCTAGAAGGGTGCCAATCGACGGGGATGGATTATAGGCGTTAATTAATGACGATATAAACGGAAAAAGCTGAAAAAAATGCACAATTTTTTTAAAAAAGAATGAAAAATTTTATGTTTTTGTTCAACAAAATTTTTTTAAATTCTAGTAACGCTGTTAATTTTTATTGCGTTTGACAGAACAAACAGGAATACAACTATTAGCAAAGAAACCCGACGAGAATCGAACAATATTGACGTAAAATGTACTGTGATGTCGATCCACCACTACACCTCGGTATGAGGAGGAAATTCAAAATATTTTGATTTCCCACTATCGGGGGTGGCCCAGAAGGGTGCCAATCGACGGGGATGGATTATAGGCGTTAATTAATGACGATATAAACGGAAAAAGCTGAAAAAATGGTCAATTTTTGAAAAAATAATGAAAAATGTTATGTTTTTGTTCTACAACATTTTTTTAGATTCTAGTAACGCTGTTAATTTTTATTGCGTTTGACAGAACAAACAGGAATACAACTATTAACAAAGAAACCCGACGAGAATCGAACAATATTGACGTAAAATGTACTGTGATGTCGATCCACCACTACACCTCGGTATGAGGAGGAAATTCAAAATATTTCGATTTCCCACCATCGGGGGTGGCCCAGAAGAGTGCCAATCGACGGGGATGGATTAAAGGCGTTAATTAATGACGATATAAACGGAAAAAGCTGAAAAAAATGGTCAATTTTTGAGAAAATAATGAAAAATTTTATGTTTTTGTTATACAATTTTTTTTTAAATTCTAGTAACGCTGTTAATTTTTATTGCGTTTGACAGAACAAACAGGAATACAACTATTAGCAAAGAAACCCGACGAGAATCGAACAATATTGACGTAAAATGTACTGTGATGTCGATCCACCACTACACCTCGGTATGAGGAGGAAATTCAAAATATTTCGATTTCCCACTATCGGGGGTGGCCTAGAAGGGTGCCAATCGACGGGGATGGATTAAAGGCGTTAATTAATGACGATATAAACGGAAAAAGCTGAAAAAAATGGTCAATTTTTGAAAAAATAATGAAAAATTTTATGTTTTTGTTATACAAATTTTTTTTAAATTCTAGTAACGCTGTTAATTTTTATTGCGTTTGACAGAACAAACAGGAATACAACTATTAGCAAAGAAACCCGACGAGAATCGAACAATATTGACGTAAAATGTACTGTGATGTCGATCCACCACTACACCTCGGTATGAGGAGGAAATTCAAAATATTTCGATTTCCCACTATCGGGGGTGGCCTAGAAGGGTGCCAATCGACGGGGATGGATTAAAGGCGTTAATTAATGACGATATAAACGGAAAAAGCTGAAAAAAATGGTCAATTTTTGAAAAAATAATGAAAAATTTTATGTTTTTGTTATACAAATTTTTTTTAAATTCTAGTAACGCTGTTAATTTTTATTGCGTTTGACAGAACAAACAGGAATACAACTATTAGCAAAGAAACCCGACGAGAATCGAACAATATTGACGTAAAATGTACTGTGATGTCGATCCACCACTACACCTCGGTATGAGGAGGAAATTCAAAATATTTCGATTTCCCACCATCGGGGGTGGCCCAGAAGGGTGCCAATCGACGGGGATGGATTAAAGGCGTTAATTAATGACGATATAAACGGAAAAAGCTGAAAAAAATGGTCAATTTTTGAGAAAATAATGAAAAATTTTATGTTTTTGTTATACAATTTTTTTTTAAATTCTAGTAACGCTGTTAATTTTTATTGCGTTTGACAGAACAAACAGGAATACAACTATTAGCAAAGAAACCCGACGAGAATCGAACAATATTGACGTAAAATGTACTGTGATGTCGATCCACCACTACACCTCGGTATGAGGAGGAAATTCAAAATATTTCGATTTCCCACTATCGGGGGTGGCCTAGAAGGGTGCCAATCGACGGGGATGGATTAAAGGCGTTAATTAATGACGATATAAACGGAAAAAGCTGAAAAAAATGGTCAATTTTTGAAAAAATAATGAAAAATTTTATGTTTTTGTTATACAATTTTTTTTTAAATTCTAGTAACGCTGTTAATTTTTATTGCGTTTGACAGAACAAACAGGAATACAACTATTAGCAAAGAAACCCGACGAGAATCGAACAATATTGACGTAAAATGTACTGTGATGTCGATCCACCACTACACCTCGGTATGAGGAGGAAATTCAAAATATTTTGATTTCCCACTATCGGGGGTGGCCCAGAGGGGTACCAATCGACGGGGATGGATTAAAGGCGTTAATTAATGACGATATAAACGGAAAAAGCTGAAAAAAATGGTCAATTTTTGAAAAAATAATGAAAAATGTTATGTTTTTGTTCTACAACATTTTTTTAGATTCTAGTAACGCTGTTAATTTTTATTGCGTTTGACAGAACAAACAGGAATACAACTATTAGCAAAGAAACCCGACGAGAATCGAACAATATTGACGTAAAATGTACTGTGATGTCGATCCACCACTACACCTCGGTATGAGGAGGAAATTCAAAATATTTTGATTTCCCACTATCGGGGGTGGCCCAGAAGGGTGCCAATCGACGGGGATGGATTATAGGCGTTAATTAATGACGATATAAACGGAAAAAGCTGAAAAAATGGTCAATTTTTGAAAAAATAATGAAAAATTTTATGTTTTTGTTCTACAAATTATTTTTAAATTCTAGTAACGCTGGTAATTTTTATTGCGTTTGACAGAACAAACAGGAATACAACTATTAGCAAAGAAACCCGACGAGAATCGACCAATATTGACGTAAAATGTACTGTGATGTCGATCCACCACTACACCTCGGTATGAGGAGGAAATTCAAAATATTTCGATTTCCCACTATCGGCGGTAGCCCAGAAGGGTGCCAATCGACGGGGATGGATTAAAGGCGTTAATTAATGACGATATAAACGGAAAAAGCTGAAGAAATGGTCAATTTTTAAAAAAATAATGAAAAATGTTATGTTTTTGTTCTACAACATTTTTTTAGATTCTAGTAACGCTGTTAATTTTTATTGCGTTTGACAGAACAAACAGGAATACAACTATTAACAAAGAAACCCGACGAGAATCGAACAATATTGACGTAAAATGTACTGTGATGTCGATCCACCACTACACCTCGGTATGAGGAGGAAATTCAAAATATTTCGATTTCCCACTATCGGGGGTGGCCTAGAAGGGTGCCAATCGACGGGGATGGATTATAGGCGTTAATTAATGACGATATAAACGGAAAAAGCTGAAAAAAATGGTCAATTTTTTAAAAAAAGAATGAAAAATTTTATGTTTTTGTTCAACAAATTTTTTTTAAATTCTAGTAACGCTGTTAATTTTTATTGTGTTTGACAGAACAAACAGGAATACAACTATTAGCAAAGAAACCCGACGAGAATCGAACAATATTGACGTAAAATGTACTGTGATGTCGATCCACCACTACACCTCGGTATGAGGAGGAAATTCAAAATATTTCGATTTCCCACCATCGGGGGTGGCCCAGAAGGGTGCCAATCGACGGGGATGGATTAAAGGCGTTAATTAATGACGATATAAACGGAAAAAGCTGAAAAAAATGGTCACTTTTGAAAAAATAATGAAAAATTTTATGTTTTTGTTCAACAAAATTTTTTTAAATTCTAGTAACGCTGTTAATTTTTATTGCATTTGACAGAACAAACAGGAATACAACTATTAGCAAAGAAACCCGACGAGAATCGAACAATATTGACGTAAAATGTACTGTGATGTCGATCCACCACTACACCTCGGTATGAGGAGGAAATTCAAAATATTTCGATTTCCCACTATCGGGGGTGGCCCAGAGGGGTGCCAATCGACGGGGATGGATTAAAGGCGTTAATTAATGACGATATAAACGGAAAAAGCTGAAAAAAATGGTCAATTTTTGAAAAAATAATGAAAAATGTTATGTTTTTGTTCTACAACATTTTTTTAGATTCTAGTAACGCTGTTAATTTTTATTGCGTTTGACAGAACAAACAGGAATACAACTATTAACAAAGAAACCCGACGAGAATCGAACAATATTGACGTAAAATGTACTGTGATGTCGATCCACCACTACACCTCGGTATGAGGAGGAAATTCAAAATATTTTGATTTCCCACTATCGGGGGTGGCCCAGAAGGGTGCCAATCGACGGGGATGGATTATAGGCGTTAATTAATGACGATATAAACGGAAAAAGCTGAAAAAATGGTCAATTTTTGAAAAAATAATGAAAAATGTTATGTTTTTGTTCTACAACATTTTTTTAGATTCTAGTAACGCTGTTAATTTTTATTGCGTTTGACAGAACAAACAGGAATACAACTATTAACAAAGAAACCCGACGAGAATCGAACAATATTGACGTAAAATGTACTGTGATGTCGATCCACCACTACACCTCGGTATGAGGAGGAAATTCAAAATATTTCGATTTCCCACCATCGGGGGTGGCCCAGAAGGGTGCCAATCGACGGGGATGGATTAAAGGCGTTAATTAATGACGATATAAACGGAAAAAGCTGAAAAAAATGGTCAATTTTTGAGAAAATAATGAAAAATTTTATGTTTTTGTTATACAAATTTTTTTTAAATTCTAGTAACGCTGTTAATTTTTATTGCGTTTGACAGAACAAACAGGAATACAACTATTAGCAAAGAAACCCGACGAGAATCGAACAATATTGACGTAAAATGTACTGTGATGTCGATCCACCACTAGACCTCGGTATGAGGAGGAAATTCAAAATATTTCGATTTCCCACTATCGGGGGTGGCCTAGAAGGGTGCCAATCGACGGGGATGGATTATAGGCGTTAATTAATGACGATATAAACGGAAAAAGCTGAAAAAAATGCACAATTTTTTTAAAAAAGAATGAAAAATTTTATGTTTTTGTTCAAAAAATTTTTTTTAAATTCTAGTAACGCTGTTAATTTTTATTGCTTTTGACAGAACAAACAGGAATACAACTATTAGCAAAGAAACCCGACGAGAATCGAACAATATTGACGTAAAATGTACTGTGATGTCGATCCACCACTACACCTCGGTATGAGGAGGAAATTCAAAATATTTCGATTTCCCACCATCGGGGGTGGCCCAGAAGGGTGCCAATCGACGGGGATGGATTAAAGGCGTTAATTAATGACGATATAAACGGAAAAAGCTGAAAAAAATGGTCAATTTTTGAAAAAATAATGAAAAATTTTATGTTTTTGTTATACAATTTTTTTTAAATTCTAGTAACGCTGTTAATTTTTATTGTGTTTGACAGAACAAACAGGAATACAACTATTAGCAAAGAAACCCGACGAGAATCGAACAATATTGACGTAAAATGTACTGTGATGTCGATCCACCACTACACCTCGGTATGAGGAGGAAATTCAAAATATTTCGATTTCCCACCATCGGGGGTGGCCCAGAAGGGTGCCAATCGACGGGGATGGATTAAAGGCGTTAATTAATGACGATATAAACGGAAAAAGCTGAAAAAAATGGTCACTTTTGAAAAAATAATGAAAAATTTTATGTTTTTGTTCAACAAAATTTTTTTAAATTCTAGTAACGCTGTTAATTTTTATTGCGTTTGACAGAACAAACAGGAATACAACTATTAGCAAAGAAACCCGACGAGAATCGAACAATATTGACGTAAAATGTACTGTGATGTCGATCCACCACTACACCTCGGTATGAGGAGGAAATTCAAAATATTTCGATTTCCCACTATCGGGGGTGGCCCAGAGGGGTACCAATCGACGGGGATTGATTAAAGGCGTTAATTAATGACGATATAAACGGAAAAAGCTGAAAAAAATGGTCAATTTTTGAAAAAATAATGAAAAATGTTATGTTTTTGTTCTACAACATTTTTTTAGATTCTAGTAACGCTGTTAATTTTTATTGAGTTTGACAGAACAAACAGGAATACAACTATTAGCAAAGAAACCCGACGAGAATCGAACAATATTGACGTAAAATGTACTGTGATGTCGATCCACCACTACACCTCGGTATGAGGAGGAAATTCAAAATATTTTGATTTCCCACTATCGGGGGTGGCCCAGAAGGGTGCCAATCGACGGGGATGGATTATAGGCGTTAATTAATGACGATATAAACGGAAAAAGCTGAAAAAATGGTCAATTTTTGAAAAAATAATGAAAAATTTTATGTTTTTGTTCTACAAATTATTTTTAAATTCTAGTAACGCTGGTAATTTTTATTGCGTTTGACAGAACAAACAGGAATACAACTATTAGCAAAGAAACCCGACGAGAATCGAACAATATTGACGTAAAATGTACTGTGATGTCGATCCACCACTACACCTCGGTATGAGGAGGAAATTCAAAATATTTCGATTTCCCACTATCGGCGGTAGCCCAGAAGGGTGCCAATCGACGGGGATGGATTAAAGGCGTTAATTAATGACGATATAAACGGAAAAAGCTGAAGAAATGGTCAATTTTTAAAAAAATAATGAAAAATGTTATGTTTTTGTTCTACAACATTTTTTTAGATTCTAGTAACGCTGTTAATTTTTATTGCGTTTGACAGAACAAACAGGAATACAACTATTAACAAAGAAACCCGACGAGAATCGAACAATATTGACGTAAAATGTACTGTGATGTCGATCCACCACTACACCTCGGTATGAGGAGGAAATTCAAAATATTTCGATTTCCCACTATCGGGGGTGGCCTAGAAGGGTGCCAATCGACGGGGATGGATTATAGGCGTTAATTAATGACGATATAAACGGAAAAAGCTGAAAAAAATGGTCAATTTTTTAAAAAAAGAATGAAAAATTTTATGTTTTTGTTCAACAAATTTTTTTTAAATTCTAGTAACGCTGTTAATTTTTATTGTGTTTGACAGAACAAACAGGAATACAACTATTAGCAAAGAAACCCGACGAGAATCGAACAATATTGACGTAAAATGTACTGTGATGTCGATCCACCACTACACCTCGGTATGAGGAGGAAATTCAAAATATTTCGATTTCCCACCATCGGGGGTGGCCCAGAAGGGTGCCAATCGACGGGGATGGATTAAAGGCGTTAATTAATGACGATATAAACGGAAAAAGCTGAAAAAAATGGTCACTTTTGAAAAAATAATGAAAAATTTTATGTTTTTGTTCAACAAATTTTTTTTAAATTCTAGTAACGCTGTTAATTTTTATTGCATTTGACAGAACAAACAGGAATACAACTATTAGCAAAGAAACCCGACGAGAATCGAACAATATTGACGTAAAATGTACTGTGATGTCGATCCACCACTACACCTCGGTATGAGGAGGAAATTCAAAATATTTCGATTTCCCACTATCGGGGGTGGCCCAGAGGGGTGCCAATCGACGGGGATGGATTAAAGGCGTTAATTAATGACGATATAAACGGAAAAAGCTGAAAAAAATGGTCAATTTTTGAAAAAATAATGAAAAATGTTATGTTTTTGTTCTACAACATTTTTTTAGATTCTAGTAACGCTGTTAATTTTTATTGCGTTTGACAGAACAAACAGGAATACAACTATTAACAAAGAAACCCGACGAGAATCGAACAATATTGACGTAAAATGTACTGTGATGTCGATCCACCACTACACCTCGGTATGAGGAGGAAATTCAAAATATTTCGATTTCCCACTATCGGGGGTGGCCTAGAAGGGTGCCAATCGACGGGGATGGATTATAGGCGTTAATTAATGACGATATAAACGGAAAAAGCTGAAAAAAATGGTCAATTTTTTAAAAAAAGAATGAAAAATTTTATGTTTTTGTTCAACAAATTTTTTTTAAATTCTAGTAACGCTGTTAATTTTTATTGTGTTTGACAGAACAAACAGGAATACAACTATTAGCAAAGAAACCCGACGAGAATCGAACAATATTGACGTAAAATGTACTGTGATGTCGATCCACCACTACACCTCGGTATGAGGAGGAAATTCAAAATATTTCGATTTCCCACCATCGGGGGTGGCCCAGAAGGGTGCCAATCGACGGGGATGGATTAAAGGCGTTAATTAATGACGATATAAACGGAAAAAGCTGAAAAAAATGGTCACTTTTGAAAAAATAATGAAAAATTTTATGTTTTTGTTTAACAAAATTTTTTTAAATTCTAGTAACGCTGTTAATTTTTATTGCATTTGACAGAACAAACAGGAATACAACTATTAGCAAAGAAACCCGACGAGAATCGAACAATATTGACGTAAAATGTACTGTGATGTCGATCCACCACTACACCTCGGTATGAGGAGGAAATTCAAAATATTTCGATTTCCCACTATCGGGGGTGGCCCAGAGGGGTGCCAATCGACGGGGATGGATTAAAGGCGTTAATTAATGACGATATAAACGGAAAAAGCTGAAAAAAATGGTCAATTTTTGAAAAAATAATGAAAAATGTTATGTTTTTGTTCTACAACATTTTTTTAGATTCTAGTAACGCTGTTAATTTTTATTGCGTTTGACAGAACAAACAGGAATACAACTATTAACAAAGAAACCCGACGAGAATCGAACAATATTGACGTAAAATGTACTGTGATGTCGATCCACCACTACACCTCGGTATGAGGAGGAAATTCAAAATATTTTGATTTCCCACTATCGGGGGTGGCCCAGAAGGGTGCCAATCGACGGGGATGGATTATAGGCGTTAATTAATGACGATATAAACGGAAAAAGCTGAAAAAATGGTCAATTTTTGAAAAAATAATGAAAAATGTTATGTTTTTGTTCTACAACATTTTTTTAGATTCTAGTAACGCTGTTAATTTTTATTGCGTTTGACAGAACAAACAGGAATACAACTATTAACAAAGAAACCCGACGAGAATCGAACAATATTGACGTAAAATGTACTGTGATGTCGATCCACCACTACACCTCGGTATGAGGAGGAAATTCAAAATATTTCGATTTCCCACCATCGGGGGTGGCCCAGAAGGGTGCCAATCGACGGGGATGGATTAAAGGCGTTAATTAATGACGATATAAACGGAAAAAGCTGAAAAAAATGGTCAATTTTTGAGAAAATAATGAAAAATTTTATGTTTTTGTTATACAAATTTTTTTTAAATTCTAGTAACGCTGTTAATTTTTATTGCGTTTGACAGAACAAACAGGAATACAACTATTAGCAAAGAAACCCGACGAGAATCGAACAATATTGACGTAAAATGTACTGTGATGTCGATCCACCACTACACCTCGGTATGAGGAGGAAATTCAAAATATTTCGATTTCCCACCATCGGGGGTGGCCCAGAGGGGTGCCAATCGACGGGGATGGATTAAAGGCGTTAATTAATGACGATATAAACGGAAAAAGCTGAAAAAAATGGTCAATTTTTGAAAAAATAATGAAAAATGTTATGTTTTTGTTCTACAACATTTTTTTAGATTCTAGTAACGCTGTTAATTTTTATTGCGTTTGACAGAACAAACAGGAATACAACTATTAACAAAGAAACCCGACGAGAATCGAACAATATTGACGTAAAATGTACTGTGATGTCGATCCACCACTACACCTCGGTATGAGGAGGAAATTCAAAATATTTCGATTTCCCACTATCGGGGGTGGCCTAGAAGGGTGCCAATCGACGGGGATGGATTATAGGCGTTAATTAATGACGATATAAACGGAAAAAGCTGAAAAAAATGGTCAATTTTTTAAAAAAAGAATGAAAAATTTTATGTTTTTGTTCAACAAATTTTTTTTAAATTCTAGTAACGCTGTTAATTTTTATTGTGTTTGACAGAACAAACAGGAATACAACTATTAGCAAAGAAACCCGACGAGAATCGAACAATATTGACGTAAAATGTACTGTGATGTCGATCCACCACTACACCTCGGTATGAGGAGGAAATTCAAAATATTTCGATTTCCCACCATCGGGGGTGGCCCAGAAGGGTGCCAATCGACGGGGATGGATTAAAGGCGTTAATTAATGACGATATAAACGGAAAAAGCTGAAAAAAATGGTCACTTTTGAAAAAATAATGAAAAATTTTATGTTTTTGTTTAACAAAATTTTTTTAAATTCTAGTAACGCTGTTAATTTTTATTGCATTTGACAGAACAAACAGGAATACAACTATTAGCAAAGAAACCCGACGAGAATCGAACAATATTGACGTAAAATGTACTGTGATGTCGATCCACCACTACACCTCGGTATGAGGAGGAAATTCAAAATATTTCGATTTCCCACTATCGGGGGTGGCCCAGAGGGGTGCCAATCGACGGGGATGGATTAAAGGCGTTAATTAATGACGATATAAACGGAAAAAGCTGAAAAAAATGGTCAATTTTTGAAAAAATAATGAAAAATGTTATGTTTTTGTTCTACAACATTTTTTTAGATTCTAGTAACGCTGTTAATTTTTATTGCGTTTGACAGAACAAACAGGAATACAACTATTAACAAAGAAACCCGACGAGAATCGAACAATATTGACGTAAAATGTACTGTGATGTCGATCCACCACTACACCTCGGTATGAGGAGGAAATTCAAAATATTTTGATTTCCCACTATCGGGGGTGGCCCAGAAGGGTGCCAATCGACGGGGATGGATTATAGGCGTTAATTAATGACGATATAAACGGAAAAAGCTGAAAAAATGGTCAATTTTTGAAAAAATAATGAAAAATGTTATGTTTTTGTTCTACAACATTTTTTTAGATTCTAGTAACGCTGTTAATTTTTATTGCGTTTGACAGAACAAACAGGAATACAACTATTAACAAAGAAACCCGACGAGAATCGAACAATATTGACGTAAAATGTACTGTGATGTCGATCCACCACTACACCTCGGTATGAGGAGGAAATTCAAAATATTTCGATTTCCCACCATCGGGGGTGGCCCAGAAGGGTGCCAATCGACGGGGATGGATTAAAGGCGTTAATTAATGACGATATAAACGGAAAAAGCTGAAAAAAATGGTCAATTTTTGAGAAAATAATGAAAAATTTTATGTTTTTGTTATACAAATTTTTTTTAAATTCTAGTAACGCTGTTAATTTTTATTGCGTTTGACAGAACAAACAGGAATACAACTATTAGCAAAGAAACCCGACGAGAATCGAACAATATTGACGTAAAATGTACTGTGATGTCGATCCACCACTAGACCTCGGTATGAGGAGGAAATTCAAAATATTTCGATTTCCCACTATCGGGGGTGGCCTAGAAGGGTGCCAATCGACGGGGATGGATTATAGGCGTTAATTAATGACGATATAAACGGAAAAAGCTGAAAAAAATGCACAATTTTTTTAAAAAAGAATGAAAAATTTTATGTTTTTGTTCAACAAATTTTTTTTAAATTCTAGTAACGCTGTTAATTTTTATTGCGTTTGACAGAACAAACAGGAATACAACTATTAGCAAAGAAACCCGACGAGAATCGAACAATATTGACGTAAAATGTACTGTGATGTCGATCCACCACTACACCTCGGTATGAGGAGGAAATTCAAAATATTTCGATTTCCCACCATCGGGGGTGGCCCAGAAGGGTGCCAATCGACGGGGATGGATTAAAGGCGTTAATTAATGACGATATAAACGGAAAAAGCTGAAAAAAATGGTCAATTTTTGAAAAAATAATGAAAAATTTTATGTTTTTGTTATACAATTTTTTTTAAATTCTAGTAACGCTGTTAATTTTTATTGTGTTTGACAGAACAAACAGGAATACAACTATTAGCAAAGAAACCCGACGAGAATCGAACAATATTGACGTAAAATGTACTGTGATGTCGATCCACCACTACACCTCGGTATGAGGAGGAAATTCAAAATATTTCGATTTCCCACCATCGGGGGTGGCCCAGAAGGGTGCCAATCGACGGGGATGGATTAAAGGCGTTAATTAATGACGATATAAACGGAAAAAGCTGAAAAAAATGGTCACTTTTGAAAAAATAATGAAAAATTTTATGTTTTTGTTCAACAAAATTTTTTTAAATTCTAGTAACGCTGTTAATTTTTATTGCGTTTGACAGAACAAACAGGAATACAACTATTAGCAAAGAAACCCGACGAGAATCGAACAATATTGACGTAAAATGTACTGTGATGTCGATCCACCACTACACCTCGGTATGAGGAGGAAATTCAAAATATTTCGATTTCCCACTATCGGGGGTGGCCTAGAAGGGTGCCAATCGACGGGGATGGATTATAGGCGTTAATTAATGACGATATAAACGGAAAAAGCTGAAAAAAATGGTCAATTTTTTAAAAAAAGAATGAAAAATTTTATGTTTTTGTTCAAAAAATTTTTTTTAAATTCTAGTAACGCTGTTAATTTTTATTGTGTTTGACAGAACAAACAGGAATACAACTATTAGCAAAGAAACCCGACGAGAATCGAACAATATTGACGTAAAATGTACTGTGATGTCGATCCACCACTACACCTCGGTATGAGGAGGAAATTCAAAATATTTCGATTTCCCACCATCGGGGGTGGCCCAGAAGGGTGCCAATCGACGGGGATGGATTAAAGGCGTTAATTAATGACGATATAAACGGAAAAAGCTGAAAAAAATGGTCACTTTTGAAAAAATAATGAAAAATTTTATGTTTTTGTTTAACAAAATTTTTTTAAATTCTAGTAACGCTGTTAATTTTTATTGCATTTGACAGAACAAACAGGAATACAACTATTAGCAAAGAAACCCGACGAGAATCGAACAATATTGACGTAAAATGTACTGTGATGTCGATCCACCACTACACCTCGGTATGAGGAGGAAATTCAAAATATTTCGATTTCCCACTATCGGGGGTGGCCCAGAGGGGTGCCAATCGACGGGGATGGATTAAAGGCGTTAATTAATGACGATATAAACGGAAAAAGCTGAAAAAAATGGTCAATTTTTGAAAAAATAATGAAAAATGTTATGTTTTTGTTCTACAACATTTTTTTAGATTCTAGTAACGCTGTTAATTTTTATTGCGTTTGACAGAACAAACAGGAATACAACTATTAACAAAGAAACCCGACGAGAATCGAACAATATTGACGTAAAATGTACTGTGATGTCGATCCACCACTACACCTCGGTATGAGGAGGAAATTCAAAATATTTTGATTTCCCACTATCGGGGGTGGCCCAGAAGGGTGCCAATCGACGGGGATGGATTATAGGCGTTAATTAATGACGATATAAACGGAAAAAGCTGAAAAAATGGTCAATTTTTGAAAAAATAATGAAAAATGTTATGTTTTTGTTCTACAACATTTTTTTAGATTCTAGTAACGCTGTTAATTTTTATTGCGTTTGACAGAACAAACAGGAATACAACTATTAACAAAGAAACCCGACGAGAATCGAACAATATTGACGTAAAATGTACTGTGATGTCGATCCACCACTACACCTCGGTATGAGGAGGAAATTCAAAATATTTCGATTTCCCACCATCGGGGGTGGCCCAGAAGGGTGCCAATCGACGGGGATGGATTAAAGGCGTTAATTAATGACGATATAAACGGAAAAAGCTGAAAAAAATGGTCAATTTTTGAGAAAATAATGAAAAATTTTATGTTTTTGTTATACAAATTTTTTTTAAATTCTAGTAACGCTGTTAATTTTTATTGCGTTTGACAGAACAAACAGGAATACAACTATTAGCAAAGAAACCCGACGAGAATCGAACAATATTGACGTAAAATGTACTGTGATGTCGATCCACCACTAGACCTCGGTATGAGGAGGAAATTCAAAATATTTCGATTTCCCACTATCGGGGGTGGCCTAGAAGGGTGCCAATCGACGGGGATGGATTATAGGCGTTAATTAATGACGATATAAACGGAAAAAGCTGAAAAAAATGCACAATTTTTTTAAAAAAGAATGAAAAATTTTATGTTTTTGTTCAACAAATTTTTTTTAAATTCTAGTAACGCTGTTAATTTTTATTGCGTTTGACAGAACAAACAGGAATACAACTATTAGCAAAGAAACCCGACGAGAATCGAACAATATTGACGTAAAATGTACTGTGATGTCGATCCACCACTACACCTCGGTATGAGGAGGAAATTCAAAATATTTCGATTTCCCACCATCGGGGGTGGCCCAGAAGGGTGCCAATCGACGGGGATGGATTAAAGGCGTTAATTAATGACGATATAAACGGAAAAAGCTGAAAAAAATGGTCAATTTTTGAAAAAATAATGAAAAATTTTATGTTTTTGTTATACAATTTTTTTTAAATTCTAGTAACGCTGTTAATTTTTATTGTGTTTGACAGAACAAACAGGAATACAACTATTAGCAAAGAAACCCGACGAGAATCGAACAATATTGACGTAAAATGTACTGTGATGTCGATCCACCACTACACCTCGGTATGAGGAGGAAATTCAAAATATTTCGATTTCCCACCATCGGGGGTGGCCCAGAAGGGTGCCAATCGACGGGGATGGATTAAAGGCGTTAATTAATGACGATATAAACGGAAAAAGCTGAAAAAAATGGTCACTTTTGAAAAAATAATGAAAAATTTTATGTTTTTGTTCAACAAAATTTTTTTAAATTCTAGTAACGCTGTTAATTTTTATTGCGTTTGACAGAACAAACAGGAATACAACTATTAGCAAAGAAACCCGACGAGAATCGAACAATATTGACGTAAAATGTACTGTGATGTCGATCCACCACTACACCTCGGTATGAGGAGGAAATTCAAAATATTTCGATTTCCCACTATCGGGGGTGGCCCAGAGGGGTACCAATCGACGGGGATGGATTAAAGGCGTTAATTAATGACGATATAAACGGAAAAAGCTGAAAAAAATGGTCAATTTTTGAAAAAATAATGAAAAATGTTATGTTTTTGTTCTACAACATTTTTTTAGATTCTAGTAACGCTGTTAATTTTTATTGCGTTTGACAGAACAAACAGGAATACAACTATTAGCAAAGAAACCCGACGAGAATCGAACAATATTGACGTAAAATGTACTGTGATGTCGATCCACCACTACACCTCGGTATGAGGAGGAAATTCAAAATATTTTGATTTCCCACTATCGGGGGTGGCCCAGAAGGGTGCCAATCGACGGGGATGGATTATAGGCGTTAATTAATGACGATATAAACGGAAAAAGCTGAAAAAATGGTCAATTTTTGAAAAAATAATGAAAAATTTTATGTTTTTGTTCTACAAATTATTTTTAAATTCTAGTAACGCTGGTAATTTTTATTGCGTTTGACAGAACAAACAGGAATACAACTATTAGCAAAGAAACCCGACGAGAATCGAACAATATTGACGTAAAATGTACTGTGATGTCGATCCACCACTACACCTCGGTATGAGGAGGAAATTCAAAATATTTCGATTTCCCACTATCGGCGGTAGCCCAGAAGGGTGCCAATCGACGGGGATGGATTAAAGGCGTTAATTAATGACGATATAAACGGAAAAAGCTGAAGAAATGGTCAATTTTTAAAAAAATAATGAAAAATGTTATGTTTTTGTTCTACAACATTTTTTTAGATTCTAGTAACGCTGTTAATTTTTATTGCGTTTGACAGAACAAACAGGAATACAACTATTAACAAAGAAACCCGACGAGAATCGAACAATATTGACGTAAAATGTACTGTGATGTCGATCCACCACTACACCTCGGTATGAGGAGGAAATTCAAAATATTTCGATTTCCCACTATCGGGGGTGGCCTAGAAGGGTGCCAATCGACGGGGATGGATTATAGGCGTTAATTAATGACGATATAAACGGAAAAAGCTGAAAAAAATGGTCAATTTTTTAAAAAAAGAATGAAAAATTTTATGTTTTTGTTCAACAAATTTTTTTTAAATTCTAGTAACGCTGTTAATTTTTATTGTGTTTGACAGAACAAACAGGAATACAACTATTAGCAAAGAAACCCGACGAGAATCGAACAATATTGACGTAAAATGTACTGTGATGTCGATCCACCACTACACCTCGGTATGAGGAGGAAATTCAAAATATTTCGATTTCCCACCATCGGGGGTGGCCCAGAAGGGTGCCAATCGACGGGGATGGATTAAAGGCGTTAATTAATGACGATATAAACGGAAAAAGCTGAAAAAAATGGTCACTTTTGAAAAAATAATGAAAAATTTTATGTTTTTGTTCAACAAATTTTTTTTAAATTCTAGTAACGCTGTTAATTTTTATTGCATTTGACAGAACAAACAGGAATACAACTATTAGCAAAGAAACCCGACGAGAATCGAACAATATTGACGTAAAATGTACTGTGATGTCGATCCACCACTACACCTCGGTATGAGGAGGAAATTCAAAATATTTCGATTTCCCACTATCGGGGGTGGCCCAGAGGGGTGCCAATCGACGGGGATGGATTAAAGGCGTTAATTAATGACGATATAAACGGAAAAAGCTGAAAAAAATGGTCAATTTTTGAAAAAATAATGAAAAATGTTATGTTTTTGTTCTACAACATTTTTTTAGATTCTAGTAACGCTGTTAATTTTTATTGCGTTTGACAGAACAAACAGGAATACAACTATTAACAAAGAAACCCGACGAGAATCGAACAATATTGACGTAAAATGTACTGTGATGTCGATCCACCACTACACCTCGGTATGAGGAGGAAATTCAAAATATTTTGATTTCCCACTATCGGGGGTGGCCCAGAAGGGTGCCAATCGACGGGGATGGATTATAGGCGTTAATTAATGACGATATAAACGGAAAAAGCTGAAAAAATTGTCAATTTTTGAAAAAATAATGAAAAATGTTATGTTTTTGTTCTACAACATTTTTTTAGATTCTAGTAACGCTGTTAATTTTTAATGCGTTTGACAGAACAAACAGGAATACAACTATTAACAAAGAAACCCGACGAGAATCGAACAATATTGACGTAAAATGTACTGTGATGTCGATCCACCACTACACCTCGGTATGAGGAGGAAATTCAAAATATTTCGATTTCCCACCATCGGGGGTGGCCCAGAAGGGTGCCAATCGACGGGGATGGATTAAAGGCGTTAATTAATGACGATATAAACGGAAAAAGCTGAAAAAAATGGTCAATTTTTGAGAAAATAATGAAAAATTTTATGTTTTTGTTATACAAAATTTTTTTAAATTCTAGTAACGCTGTTAATTTTTATTGCGTTTGACAGAACAAACAGGAATACAACTATTAGCAAAGAAACCCGACGAGAATCGAACAATATTGACGTAAAATGTACTGTGATGTCGATCCACCACTACACCTCGGTATGAGGAGGAAATTCAAAATATTTCGATTTCCCACCATCGGGGGTGGCCCAGAAGGGTGCCAATCGACGGGGATGGATTAAAGGCGTTAATTAATGACGATATAAACGGAAAAAGCTGAAAAAAATGGTCAATTTTTGAAAAAATAATGAAAAATTTTATGTTTTTGTTATACAATTTTTTTTAAATTCTAGTAACGCTGTTAATTTTTATTGTGTTTGACAGAACAAACAGGAATACAACTATTAGCAAAGAAACCCGACGAGAATCGAACAATATTGACGTAAAATGTACTGTGATGTCGATCCACCACTACACCTCGGTATGAGGAGGAAATTCAAAATATTTCGATTTCCCACCATCGGGGGTGGCCCAGAAGGGTGCCAATCGACGGGGATGGATTAAAGGCGTTAATTAATGACGATATAAACGGAAAAAGCTGAAAAAAATGGTCACTTTTGAAAAAATAATGAAAAATTTTATGTTTTTGTTCAACAACATTTTTTTAAATTCTAGTAACGCTGTTAATTTTTATTGCGTTTGACAGAACAAACAGGAATACAACTATTAGCAAAGAAACCCGACGAGAATCGAACAATATTGACGTAAAATGTACTGTGATGTCGATCCACCACTACACCTCGGTATGAGGAGGAAATTCAAAATATTTCGATTTCCCACTATCGGGGGTGGCCCAGAGGGGTACCCATCGACGGGGATGGATTAAAGGCGTTAATTAATGACGATATAAACGGAAAAAGCTGAAAAAAATTGTCAATTTTTGAAAAAATAATGAAAAATGTTATGTTTTTGTTCTACAACATTTTTTTAGATTCTAGTAACGCTGTTAATTTTTATTGCGTTTGACAGAACAAACAGGAATACAACTATTAACAAAGAAACCCGACGAGAATCGAACAATATTGACGTAAAATGTACTGTGATGTCGATCCACCACTACACCTCGGTATGAGGAGGAAATTCAAAATATTTTGATTTCCCACTATCGGGGGTGGCCCAGAAGGGTGCCAATCGACGGGGATGGATTATAGGCGTTAATTAATGACGATATAAACGGAAAAAGCTGAAAAAATGGTCAATTTTTGAAAAAATAATGAAAAATGTTATGTTTTTGTTCTACAACATTTTTTTAGATTCTAGTAACGCTGTTAATTTTTATTGCGTTTGACAGAACAAACAGGAATACAACTATTAACAAAGAAACCCGACGAGAATCGAACAATATTGACGTAAAATGTACTGTGATGTCGATCCACCACTACACCTCGGTATGAGGAGGAAATTCAAAATATTTCGATTTCCCACCATCGGGGGTGGCCCAGAAGGGTGCCAATCGACGGGGATGGATTAAAGGCGTTAATTAATGACGATATAAACGGAAAAAGCTGAAAAAAATGGTCAATTTTTGAGAAAATAATGAAAAATTTTATGTTTTTGTTATACAAATTTTTTTTAAATTCTAGTAACGCTGTTAATTTTTATTGCGTTTGACAGAACAAACAGGAATACAACTATTAGCAAAGAAACCCGACGAGAATCGAACAATATTGACGTAAAATGTACTGTGATGTCGATCCACCACTAGACCTCGGTATGAGGAGGAAATTCAAAATATTTCGATTTCCCACTATCGGGGGTGGCCTAGAAGGGTGCCAATCGACGGGGATGGATTATAGGCGTTAATTAATGACGATATAAACGGAAAAAGCTGAAAAAAATGCACAATTTTTTTAAAAAAGAATGAAAAATTTTATGTTTTTGTTCAACAAAATTTTCTTAAAATCTAGTAACGCTGTTAATTTTTATTGCGTTTGACAGAACAAACAGGAATACAACTATTAGCAAAGAAACCCGACGAGAATCGAACAATATTGACGTAAAATGTACTGTGATGTCGATCCACCACTACACCTCGGTATGAGGAGGAAATTCAAAATATTTCGATTTCCCACTATCGGCGGTAGCCCAGAAGGGTGCCAATCGACGGGCATGGATTAAAGGCGTTAATTAATGACGATATAAACGGAAAAAGCTGAAAAAAATGGTCACTTTTGAAAAAATAATGAAAAATTTTATGTTTTTGTTCAACAAAATTTTTTTAAATTCTAGTAACGCTGTTAATTTTTATTGCGTTTGACAGAACAAACAGGAATACAACTATTAGCAAAGAAACCCGACGAGAATCGAACAATATTGACGTAAAATGTACTGTGATGTCGATCCACCACTACACCTCGGTTTGAGGAGGAAATTCAAAATATTTCGATTTCCCACTATCGGGGGTGGCCCAGAGGGGTGCCAATCGACGGGGATGGATTAAAGGCGTTAATTAATGACGATATAAACGGAAAAAGCTGAAAAAAATGGTCAATTTTTGAAAAAATAATGAAAAATGTTATGTTTTTGTTCTACAACATTTTTTTAGATCCTAGTAACGCTGTTAATTTTTATTGCGTTTGACAGAACAAACAGGAATACAACTATTAACAAAGAAACCCGACGAGAATCGAACAATATTGACGTAAAATGTACTGTGATGTCGATCCACCACTACACCTCGGTATGAGGAGGAAATTCAAAATATTTTGATTTCCCACTATCGGGGGTGGCCCAGAAGGGTGCCAATCGACGGGGATGGATTATAGGCGTTAATTAATGACGATATAAACGGAAAAAGCTGAAAAAATTGTCAATTTTTGAAAAAATAATGAAAAATGTTATGTTTTTGTTCTACAACATTTTTTTAGATTCTAGTAACGCTGTTAATTTTTAATGCGTTTGACAGAACAAACAGGAATACAACTATTAACAAAGAAACCCGACGAGAATCGAACAATATTGACGTAAAATGTACTGTGATGTCGATCCACCACTACACCTCGGTATGAGGAGGAAATTCAAAATATTTCGATTTCCCACCATCGGGGGTGGCCCAGAAGGGTGCCAATCGACGGGGATGGATTAAAGGCGTTAATTAATGACGATATAAACGGAAAAAGCTGAAAAAAATGGTCAATTTTTGAGAAAATATTGAAAAATTTTATGTTTTTGTTATACAAATTTTTTTTAAATTCTAGTAACGCTGTTAATTTTTATTGCGTTTGACAGAACAAACAGGAATACAACTATTAGCAAAGAAACCCGACGAGAATCGAACAATATTGACGTAAAATGTACTGTGATGTCGATCCACCACTAGACCTCGGTATGAGGAGGAAATTCAAAATATTTCGATTTCCCACTATCGGGGGTGGCCTAGAAGGGTGCCAATCGACGGGGATGGATTATAGGCGTTAATTAATGACGATATAAACGGAAAAAGCTGAAAAAAATGCACAATTTTTTTAAAAAAGAATGAAAAATTTTATGTTTTTGTTCAACAAAATTTTTTTAAATTCTAGTAACGCTGTTAATTTTTATTGCGTTTGACAGAACAAACAGGAATACAACTATTAGCAAAGAAACCCGACGAGAATCGAACAATATTGACGTAAAATGTACTGTGATGTCGATCCACCACTACACCTCGGTATGAGGAGGAAATTCAAAATATTTCGATTTCCCACTATCGGCGGTAGCCCAGAAGGGTGCCAATCGACGGGCATGGATTAAAGGCGTTAATTAATGACGATATAAACGGAAAAAGCTGAAAAAAATGGTCACTTTTGAAAAAATAATGAAAAATTTTATGTTTTTGTTCAACAAAATTTTTTTAAATTCTAGTAACGCTGTTAATTTTTATTGCGTTTGACAGAACAAACAGGAATACAACTATTAGCAAAGAAACCCGACGAGAATCGAACAATATTGACGTAAAATGTACTGTGATGTCGATCCACCACTACACCTCGGTTTGAGGAGGAAATTCAAAATATTTCGATTTCCCACTATCGGGGGTGGCCCAGAGGGGTGCCAATCGACGGGGATGGATTAAAGGCGTTAATTAATGACGATATAAACGGAAAAAGCTGAAAAAAATGGTCAATTTTTGAAAAAATAATGAAAAATGTTATGTTTTTGTTCTACAACATTTTTTTAGATCCTAGTAACGCTGTTAATTTTTATTGCGTTTGACAGAACAAACAGGAATACAACTATTAACAAAGAAACCCGACGAGAATCGAACAATATTGACGTAAAATGTACTGTGATGTCGATCCACCACTACACCTCGGTATGAGGAGGAAATTCAAAATATTTTGATTTCCCACTATCGGGGGTGGCCCAGAAGGGTGCCAATCGACGGGGATGGATTATAGGCGTTAATTAATGACGATATAAACGGAAAAAGCTGAAAAAATTGTCAATTTTTGAAAAAATAATGAAAAATGTTATGTTTTTGTTCTACAACATTTTTTTAGATTCTAGTAACGCTGTTAATTTTTAATGCGTTTGACAGAACAAACAGGAATACAACTATTAACAAAGAAACCCGACGAGAATCGAACAATATTGACGTAAAATGTACTGTGATGTCGATCCACCACTACACCTCGGTATGAGGAGGAAATTCAAAATATTTCGATTTCCCACCATCGGGGGTGGCCCAGAAGGGTGCCAATCGACGGGGATGGATTAAAGGCGTTAATTAATGACGATATAAACGGAAAAAGCTGAAAAAAATGGTCAATTTTTGAGAAAATAATGAAAAATTTTATGTTTTTGTTATACAAATTTTTTTTAAATTCTAGTAACGCTGTTAATTTTTATTGCGTTTGACAGAACAAACAGGAATACAACTATTAGCAAAGAAACCCGACGAGAATCGAACAATATTGACGTAAAATGTACTGTGATGTCGATCCACCACTAGACCTCGGTATGAGGAGGAAATTCAAAATATTTTGATTTCCCACTATCGGGGGTGGCCTAGAAGGGTGCCAATCGACGGGGATGGATTATAGGCGTTAATTAATGACGATATAAACGGAAAAAGCTGAAAAAAATGCACAATTTTTTTAAAAAAGAATGAAAAATTTTATGTTTTTGTTCAACAAAATTTTTTTAAATTCTAGTAACGCTGTTAATTTTTATTGCGTTTGACAGAACAAACAGGAATACAACTATTAGCAAAGAAACCCGACGAGAATCGAACAATATTGACGTAAAATGTACTGTGATGTCGATCCACCACTACACCTCGGTATGAGGAGGAAATTCAAAATATTTCGATTTCCCACCATCGGGGGTGGCCCAGAAGGGTGCCAATCGACGGGGATGGATTAAAGGCGTTAATTAATGACGATATAAACGGAAAAAGCTGAAAAAAATGGTCAATTTTTGAAAAAATAATGAAAAATTTTATGTTTTTGTTATACAATTTTTTTTAAATTCTAGTAACGCTGTTAATTTTTATTGTGTTTGACAGAACAAACAGGAATACAACTATTAGCAAAGAAACCCGACGAGAATCGAACAATATTGACGTAAAATGTACTGTGATGTCGATCCACCACTACACCTCGGTATGAGGAGGAAATTCAAAATATTTCGATTTCCCACCATCGGGGGTGGCCCAGAAGGGTGCCAATCGACGGGGATGGATTAAAGGCGTTAATTAATGACGATATAAACGGAAAAAGCTGAAAAAAATGGTCACTTTTGAAAAAATAATGAAAAATTTTATGTTTTTGTTCAACAACATTTTTTTAAATTCTAGTAACGCTGTTAATTTTTATTGCGTTTGACAGAACAAACAGGAATACAACTATTAGCAAAGAAACCCGACGAGAATCGAACAATATTGACGTAAAATGTACTGTGATGTCGATCCACCACTACACCTCGGTATGAGGAGGAAATTCAAAATATTTCGATTTCCCACTATCGGGGGTGGCCCAGAGGGGTACCCATCGACGGGGATGGATTAAAGGCGTTAATTAATGACGATATAAACGGAAAAAGCTGAAAAAAATTGTCAATTTTTGAAAAAATAATGAAAAATGTTATGTTTTTGTTCTACAACATTTTTTTAGATTCTAGTAACGCTGTTAATTTTTATTGCGTTTGACAGAACAAACAGGAATACAACTATTAACAAAGAAACCCGACGAGAATCGAACAATATTGACGTAAAATGTACTGTGATGTCGATCCACCACTACACCTCGGTATGAGGAGGAAATTCAAAATATTTTGATTTCCCACTATCGGGGGTGGCCCAGAAGGGTGCCAATCGACGGGGATGGATTATAGGCGTTAATTAATGACGATATAAACGGAAAAAGCTGAAAAAATGGTCAATTTTTGAAAAAATAATGAAAAATGTTATGTTTTTGTTCTACAACATTTTTTTAGATTCTAGTAACGCTGTTAATTTTTATTGCGTTTGACAGAACAAACAGGAATACAACTATTAACAAAGAAACCCGACGAGAATCGAACAATATTGACGTAAAATGTACTGTGATGTCGATCCACCACTACACCTCGGTATGAGGAGGAAATTCAAAATATTTCGATTTCCCACCATCGGGGGTGGCCCAGAAGGGTGCCAATCGACGGGGATGGATTAAAGGCGTTAATTAATGACGATATAAACGGAAAAAGCTGAAAAAAATGGTCAATTTTTGAGAAAATAATGAAAAATTTTATGTTTTTGTTATACAAATTTTTTTTAAATTCTAGTAACGCTGTTAATTTTTATTGCGTTTGACAGAACAAACAGGAATACAACTATTAGCAAAGAAACCCGACGAGAATCGAACAATATTGACGTAAAATGTACTGTGATGTCGATCCACCACTAGACCTCGGTATGAGGAGGAAATTCAAAATATTTCGATTTCCCACTATCGGGGGTGGCCTAGAAGGGTGCCAATCGACGGGGATGGATTATAGGCGTTAATTAATGACGATATAAACGGAAAAAGCTGAAAAAAATGCACAATTTTTTTAAAAAAGAATGAAAAATTTTATGTTTTTGTTCAACAAAATTTTTTTAAATTCTAGTAACGCTGTTAATTTTTATTGCGTTTGACAGAACAAACAGGAATACAACTATTAGCAAAGAAACCCGACGAGAATCGAACAATATTGACGTAAAATGTACTGTGATGTCGATCCACCACTACACCTCGGTATGAGGAGGAAATTCAAAATATTTCGATTTCCCACTATCGGCGGTAGCCCAGAAGGGTGCCAATCGACGGGCATGGATTAAAGGCGTTAATTAATGACGATATAAACGGAAAAAGCTGAAAAAAATGGTCACTTTTGAAAAAATAATGAAAAATTTTATGTTTTTGTTCAACAAAATTTTTTTAAATTCTAGTAACGCTGTTAATTTTTATTGCGTTTGACAGAACAAACAGGAATACAACTATTAGCAAAGAAACCCGACGAGAATCGAACAATATTGACGTAAAATGTACTGTGATGTCGATCCACCACTACACCTCGGTTTGAGGAGGAAATTCAAAATATTTCGATTTCCCACTATCGGGGGTGGCCCAGAGGGGTGCCAATCGACGGGGATGGATTAAAGGCGTTAATTAATGACGATATAAACGGAAAAAGCTGAAAAAAATGGTCAATTTTTGAAAAAATAATGAAAAATGTTATGTTTTTGTTCTACAACATTTTTTTAGATCCTAGTAACGCTGTTAATTTTTATTGCGTTTGACAGAACAAACAGGAATACAACTATTAACAAAGAAACCCGACGAGAATCGAACAATATTGACGTAAAATGTACTGTGATGTCGATCCACCACTACACCTCGGTATGAGGAGGAAATTCAAAATATTTTGATTTCCCACTATCGGGGGTGGCCCAGAAGGGTGCCAATCGACGGGGATGGATTATAGGCGTTAATTAATGACGATATAAACGGAAAAAGCTGAAAAAATTGTCAATTTTTGAAAAAATAATGAAAAATGTTATGTTTTTGTTCTACAACATTTTTTTAGATTCTAGTAACGCTGTTAATTTTTAATGCGTTTGACAGAACAAACAGGAATACAACTATTAACAAAGAAACCCGACGAGAATCGAACAATATTGACGTAAAATGTACTGTGATGTCGATCCACCACTACACCTCGGTATGAGGAGGAAATTCAAAATATTTCGATTTCCCACCATCGGGGGTGGCCCAGAAGGGTGCCAATCGACGGGGATGGATTAAAGGCGTTAATTAATGACGATATAAACGGAAAAAGCTGAAAAAAATGGTCAATTTTTGAGAAAATAATGAAAAATTTTATGTTTTTGTTATACAAATTTTTTTTAAATTCTAGTAACGCTGTTAATTTTTATTGCGTTTGACAGAACAAACAGGAATACAACTATTAGCAAAGAAACCCGACGAGAATCGAACAATATTGACGTAAAATGTACTGTGATGTCGATCCACCACTAGACCTCGGTATGAGGAGGAAATTCAAAATATTTTGATTTCCCACTATCGGGGGTGGCCTAGAAGGGTGCCAATCGACGGGGATGGATTATAAGCGTTAATTAATGACGATATAAACGGAAAAAGCTGAAAAAAATGCACAATTTTTTTAAAAAAGAATGAAAAATTTTATGTTTTTGTTCAACAAAATTTTTTTAAATTCTAGTAACGCTGTTAATTTTTATTGCGTTTGACAGAACAAACAGGAATACAACTATTAGCAAAGAAACCCGACGAGAATCGAACAATATTGACGTAAAATGTACTGTGATGTCGATCCACCACTACACCTCGGTATGAGGAGGAAATTCAAAATATTTCGATTTCCCACCATCGGGGGTGGCCCAGAAGGGTGCCAATCGACGGGGATGGATTAAAGGCGTTAATTAATGACGATATAAACGGAAAAAGCTGAAAAAAATGGTCAATTTTTGAAAAAATAATGAAAAATTTTATGTTTTTGTTATACAATTTTTTTTAAATTCTAGTAACGCTGTTAATTTTTATTGTGTTTGACAGAACAAACAGGAATACAACTATTAGCAAAGAAACCCGACGAGAATCGAACAATATTGACGTAAAATGTACTGTGATGTCGATCCACCACTACACCTCGGTATGAGGAGGAAATTCAAAATATTTCGATTTCCCACCATCGGGGGTGGCCCAGAAGGGTGCCAATCGACGGGGATGGATTAAAGGCGTTAATTAATGACGATATAAACGGAAAAAGCTGAAAAAAATGGTCACTTTTGAAAAAATAATGAAAAATTTTATGTTTTTGTTCAACAACATTTTTTTAAATTCTAGTAACGCTGTTAATTTTTATTGCGTTTGACAGAACAAACAGGAATACAACTATTAGCAAAGAAACCCGACGAGAATCGAACAATATTGACGTAAAATGTACTGTGATGTCGATCCACCACTACACCTCGGTATGAGGAGGAAATTCAAAATATTTCGATTTCCCACTATCGGGGGTGGCCCAGAGGGGTACCCATCGACGGGGATGGATTAAAGGCGTTAATTAATGACGATATAAACGGAAAAAGCTGAAAAAAATTGTCAATTTTTGAAAAAATAATGAAAAATGTTATGTTTTTGTTCTACAACATTTTTTTAGATTCTAGTAACGCTGTTAATTTTTATTGCGTTTGACAGAACAAACAGGAATACAACTATTAACAAAGAAACCCGACGAGAATCGAACAATATTGACGTAAAATGTACTGTGATGTCGATCCACCACTACACCTCGGTATGAGGAGGAAATTCAAAATATTTTGATTTCCCACTATCGGGGGTGGCCCAGAAGGGTGCCAATCGACGGGGATGGATTATAGGCGTTAATTAATGACGATATAAACGGAAAAAGCTGAAAAAATGGTCAATTTTTGAAAAAATAATGAAAAATGTTATGTTTTTGTTCTACAACATTTTTTTAGATTCTAGTAACGCTGTTAATTTTTATTGCGTTTGACAGAACAAACAGGAATACAACTATTAACAAAGAAACCCGACGAGAATCGAACAATATTGACGTAAAATGTACTGTGATGTCGATCCACCACTACACCTCGGTATGAGGAGGAAATTCAAAATATTTCGATTTCCCACCATCGGGGGTGGCCCAGAAGGGTGCCAATCGACGGGGATGGATTAAAGGCGTTAATTAATGACGATATAAACGGAAAAAGCTGAAAAAAATGGTCAATTTTTGAGAAAATAATGAAAAATTTTATGTTTTTGTTATACAAATTTTTTTTAAATTCTAGTAACGCTGTTAATTTTTATTGCGTTTGACAGAACAAACAGGAATACAACTATTAGCAAAGAAACCCGACGAGAATCGAACAATATTGACGTAAAATGTACTGTGATGTCGATCCACCACTAGACCTCGGTATGAGGAGGAAATTCAAAATATTTCGATTTCCCACTATCGGGGGTGGCCTAGAAGGGTGCCAATCGACGGGGATGGATTATAGGCGTTAATTAATGACGATATAAACGGAAAAAGCTGAAAAAAATGCACAATTTTTTTAAAAAAGAATGAAAAATTTTATGTTTTTGTTCAACAAAATTTTTTTAAATTCTAGTAACGCTGTTAATTTTTATTGCGTTTGACAGAACAAACAGGAATACAACTATTAGCAAAGAAACCCGACGAGAATCGAACAATATTGACGTAAAATGTACTGTGATGTCGATCCACCACTACACCTCGGTATGAGGAGGAAATTCAAAATATTTCGATTTCCCACCATCGGGGGTGGCCCAGAAGGGTGCCAATCGACGGGGATGGATTAAAGGCGTTAATTAATGACGATATAAACGGAAAAAGCTGAAAAAAATGGTCAATTTTTGAAAAAATAATGAAAAATTTTATGTTTTTGTTATACAATTTTTTTTTAAATTCTAGTAACGCTGTTAATTTTTATTGCGTTTGACAGAACAAACAGGAATACAACTATTAGCAAAGAAACCCGACGAGAATCGAACAATATTGACGTAAAATGTACTGTGATGTCGATCCACCACTACACCTCGGTATGAGGAGGAAATTCAAAATATTTCGATTTCCCACTATCGGGGGTGGCCTAGAAGGGTGCCAATCGACGGGGATGGATTATAGGCGTTAATTAATGACGATATAAACGGAAAAAGCTGAAAAAAATGCACAATTTTTTTAAAAAAGAATGAAAAATTTTATGTTTTTGTTCAACAATTTTTTTTTAAATTCTAGTAACGCTGTTAATTTTTATTGCGTTTGACAGAACAAACAGGAATACAACTATTAGCAAAGAAACCCGACGAGAATCGAACAATATTGACGTAAAATGTACTGTGATGTCGATCCACCACTACACCTCGGTATGAGGAGGAAATTCAAAATATTTCGATTTCCCACTATCGGCGGTAGCCCAGAAGGGTGCCAATCGACGGGCATGGATTAAAGGCGTTAATTAATGACGATATAAACGGAAAGAGCTGAAAAAAATGGTCACTTTTGAAAAAATAATGAAAAATTTTATGTTTTTGTTCAACAAAATTTTTTTAAATTCTAGTAACGCTGTTAATTTTTATTGCGTTTGACAGAACAAACAGGAATACAACTATTAGCAAAGAAACCCGACGAGAATCGAACAATATTGACGTAAAATGTACTGTGATGTCGATCCACCACTACACCTCGGTATGAGGAGGAAATTCAAAATATTTCGATTTCCCACCATCGGGGATGGCCCAGAAGGGTGCCAATCGACGGGGATGGATTAAAGGCGTTAATTAATGACGATATAAACGGAAAAAGCTGAAAAAAATGGTCAATTTTTGAAAAAATAATGAAAAATTTTATGTTTTTGTTATACAATTTTTTTTTAAATTCTAGTAACGCTGTTAATTTTTATTGCGTTTGACAGAACAAACAGGAATACAACTATTAGCAAAGAAACCCGACGAGAATCGAACAATATTGACGTAAAATGTACTGTGATGTCGATCCACCACTACACCTCGGTATGAGGAGGAAATTCAAAATATTTCGATTTCCCACTATCGGGGGTGGCCTAGAAGGGTGCCAATCGACGGGGATGGATTATAGGCGTTAATTAATGACGATATAAACGGAAAAAGCTGAAAAAAATGCACAATTTTTTTAAAAAAGAATGAAAAATTTTATGTTTTTGTTCAACAATTTTTTTTTAAATTCTAGTAACGCTGTTAATTTTTATTGCGTTTGACAGAACAAACAGGAATACAACTATTAGCAAAGAAACCCGACGAGAATCGAACAATATTGACGTAAAATGTACTGTGATGTCGATCCACCACTACACCTCGGTATGAGGAGGAAATTCAAAATATTTCGATTTCCCACTATCGGCGGTAGCCCAGAAGGGTGCCAATCGACGGGCATGGATTAAAGGCGTTAATTAATGACGATATAAACGGAAAGAGCTGAAAAAAATGGTCACTTTTGAAAAAATAATGAAAAATTTTATGTTTTTGTTCAACAAAATTTTTTTAAATTCTAGTAACGCTGTTAATTTTTATTGCGTTTGACAGAACAAACAGGAATACAACTATTAGCAAAGAAACCCGACGAGAATCGAACAATATTGACGTAAAATGTACTGTGATGTCGATCCACCACTACACCTCGGTATGAGGAGGAAATTCAAAATATTTCGATTTCCCACCATGGGGGGTGGCCCAGAAGGATGCCAATCGACGGGGATGGATTAAAGGCGTTAATTAATGACGATATAAACGGAAAAAGCTGAAAAAAATGGTCAATTTTTGAAAAAATAATGAAAAATGTTATGTTTTTGTTCTACAACATTTTTTTAGATTCTAGTAACGCTGTTAATTTTTATTGCGTTTGACAGAACAAACAGGAATACAACTATTAACAAAGAAACCCGACGAGAATCGAACAATATTGACGTAAAATGTACTGTGATGTCGATCCACCACTACACCTCGGTATGAGGAGGAAATTCAAAATATTTTGATTTCCCACTATCGAGGGTGGCCCAGAAGGGTGCCAATCGACGGGGATGGATTATAGGCGTTAATTAATGACGATATAAACGGAAAAAGCTGAAAAAATGGTCAATTTTTGAAAAAATAATGAAAAATGTTATGTTTTTGTTCTACAACATTTTTTTAGATTCTAGTAACGCTGTTAATTTTTATTGCGTTTGACAGAACAAACAGGAATACAACTATTAACAAAGAAACCCGACGAGAATCGAACAATATTGACGTAAAATGTACTGTGATGTCGATCCACCACTACACCTCGGTATGAGGAGGAAATTCAAAATATTTCGATTTCCCACCATCGGGGGTGGCCTAGAAGGGTGCCAATCGACGGGGATGGATTATAGGCGTTAATTAATGACGATATAAACGGAAAAAGCTGAAAAAAATGCACAATTTTTTTAAAAAAGAATGAAAAATTTTATGTTTTTGTTCAACAAATTTTTTTTAAATTCTAGTAACGCTGTTAATTTTTATTGCGTTTGACAGAACAAACAGGAATACAACTATTAGCAAAGAAACCCGACGAGAATCGAACAATATTGACGTAAAATGTACTGTGATGTCGATCCACCACTACACCTCGGTATGAGGAGGAAATTCAAAATATTTCGATTTCCCACTATCGGCGGTAGCCCAGAAGGGTGCCAATCGACGGGCATGGATTAAAGGCGTTAATTAATGACGATATAAACGGAAAGAGCTGAAAAAAATGGTCACTTTTGAAAAAATAATGAAAAATTTTATGTTTTTGTTCAACAAAATTTTTTTAAATTCTAGTAACGCTGTTAATTTTTATTGCGTTTGACAGAACAAACAGGAATACAACTATTAGCAAAGAAACCCGACGAGAATCGAACAATATTGACGTAAAATGTACTGTGATGTCGATCCACCACTACACCTCGGTATGAGGAGGAAATTCAAAATATTTCGATTTCCCACCATGGGGGGTGGCCCAGAAGGATGCCAATCGACGGGGATGGATTAAAGGCGTTAATTAATGACGATATAAACGGAAAAAGCTGAAAAAAATGGTCAATTTTTAAAAAAAATAATGAAAAATGTTATGTTTTTGTTCTACAACATTTTTTTAGATTCTAGTAACGCTGTTAATTTTTATTGCGTTTGACAGAACAAACAGGAATACAACTATTAACAAAGAAACCCGACGAGAATCGAACAATATTGACGTAAAATGTACTGTGATGTCGATCCACCACTACACCTCGGTATGAGGAGGAAATTCAAAATATTTTGATTTCCCACTATCGAGGGTGGCCCAGAAGGGTGCCAATCGACGGGGATGGATTATAGGCGTTAATTAATGACGATATAAACGGAAAAAGCTGAAAAAATGGTCAATTTTTGAAAAAATAATGAAAAATGTTATGTTTTTGTTCTACAACATTTTTTTAGATTCTAGTAACGCTGTTAATTTTTATTGCGTTTGACAGAACAAACAGGAATACAACTATTAACAAAGAAACCCGACGAGAATCGAACAATATTGACGTAAAATGTACTGTGATGTCGATCCACCACTACACCTCGGTATGAGGAGGAAATTCAAAATATTTCGATTTCCCACCATCGGGGGTGGCCTAGAAGGGTGCCAATCGACGGGGATGGATTATAGGCGTTAATTAATGACGATATAAACGGAAAAAGCTGAAAAAAATGCACAATTTTTTTTTAAAAAGAATGAAAAATTTTATGTTTTTGTTCAACAAAATTTTTTTAAATTCTAGTAACGCTGTTAATTTTTATTGCGTTTGACAGAACAAACAGGAATACAACTATTAGCAAAGAAACCCGACGAGAATCGAACAATATTGACGTAAAATGTACTGTGATGTCGATCCACCACTACACCTCGGTATGAGGAGGAAATTCAAAATATTTTGATTTCCCACTATCGGGGGTGGCCCAGAAGGGTGCCAATCGACGGGGATGGATTATAGGCGTTAATTAATGACGATATAAACGGAAAAAGCTGAAAAAATGGTCAATTTTTGAAAAAATAATGAAAAATGTTATGTTTTTGTTCTACAACATTTTTTTAGATTCTAGTAACGCTGTTAATTTTTATTGCGTTTGACAGAACAAACAGGAATACAACTATTAACAAAGAAACCCGACGAGAATCGAACAATATTGACGTAAAATGTACTGTGATGTCGATCCACCACTACACCTCGGTATGAGGAGGAAATTCAAAATATTTCGATTTCCTTCCATCGGGGGTGGCCCAGAAGGGTGCCAATCGACGGGGATGGATTAAAGGCGTTAATTAATGACGATATAAACGGAAAAAGCTGAAAAAAATGCACAATTTTTTTAAAAAAGAATGAAAAATTTTATGTTTTTGTTTAACAAATTTTTTTGAAATTCTATTAACGCTGTTAATTTTTATTGCGTTTGACAGAACAAACAGGAATACAACTATTAGCAAAGAAACCCGACGAGAATCGAACAATATTGACGTAAAATGTACTGTGATGTCGATCCACCACTACACCTCGGTATGAGGAGGAAATTCAAAATATTTCGATTTCCCACTATCGGCGGTAGCCCAGAAGGGTGCCAATCGACGGGCATGGATTAAAGGCGTTAATTAATGACGATATAAACGGAAAAAGCTGAAAAAAATGGTCACTTTTGAAAAAATAATGAAAAATTTTATGTTTTTGTTCAACAAAATTTTTTTAAATTCTAGTAACGCTGTTAATTTTTATTGCGTTTGACAGAACAAACAGGAATACAACTATTAGCAAAGAAACCCGACGAGAATCGAACAATATTGACGTAAAATGTACTGTGATGTCGATCCACCACTACACAGGAAATTCAAAATATTTCGATTTCCCACTATCGGGGGTGGCCCAGAGGGGTGCCAATCGACGGGGATGGATTAAAGGCGTTAATTAATGACGATATAAACGGAAAAAGCTGAAAAAAAAACTGTTTCTGAGGGATAGAAGTTTATTATCAAAATCTAGATTAATGCAAGCACAGCCGCGGGTAAAATCTAGTGAATCATATTTCATATTACGCCAGTTTTAGTCACAATGTCAATTTCTTTTACAGACCCTTAATAAAATAAGTTCTTTGCCAGGCGAGACTTTACAAACATTATCACAAAGGACAGAAAGAATACGGAACAACTATTTAATTTTGTGCATCATGTAAATTTTTGTCTAGTGTGTCGAACCCACAGTACACAGCGGCGAGATGACCTCTCTAACAATTGAGTCAATCGAAATCGGAATTCTGATCCATAGATAGAAATACAGGGTCTAGGTATTTTTAAATAGATTATTTTAATGTTTATTATGTAATAATAATAATATTAGTATTAAACTGTCCCACTGCTGGGCACGGGCCTCTTCTTAGTATGAGAAGGGTTAGGTCATAACCACGACGGCCTAGTTCGGGTTGGCAGACTTCACATATCTTCGAGAACTTTATGTAGAAGTCTCAGACATCAGGTTTCCTCACGATCTTTTCCTTCACCGCTAAAGCAAGCGATAATTAATTATTTAATACGCTTATAACTTCGAAAAGTCAGAGAAGCGTGTCTTGGGATCGAACTCGAGACCTCTACGTGGCAGTTCAACGGTTTCCCACTAGGCTATCGCTGCTTTTATATTTATTATGTCTATTGCAAATAAATTATCCGAGGTGCAAAAATTACTTGTAAAAAGATAAAACTGTAAAATAAGTTAACACTAATAAAATTCAAGAAACTAAATTAAAGCGTTAACAACTTTTAAACTCTTAGTTTAATAGTTATATACAAACAGACATTATTTTTTTATTTGTAGATATCAATTTCAAATAACTAACTTTTGCCTACGGCTTCGCTTGCTCGAGAACAATGTACACAACAACGTGTATGTGAAAGGGGAATGCCCATTCTCCATAGTGTCTCAGGCCAAAGATGGACATCAAAAATTACTATAAAAATTTAGTGTTTTAAGATCTTTACAGTATTACATATCTAAAAAATATATTCAAATTGACGCCACTATTTTAGAAATACCTATAAAAAAAAAGTATTGAAGTTATTTTTCTATACGAAAATGTGTCTGGCTGTGAGATAATTCAAAAACATCTCTTTTCTCAATGCTCTATTATTTAATTATGATAGGAGTGTTTGTAATATATTTTTATCCAGTTATACTTAATAGGGTATGAAAAAAAACACATTTGTTATTTTAAACGTCTAAATTCTCTTCATTGTCATATACTATTAACAAATCATCTAGAAAAGGCGCAGGAGGGCATATATTGGACTTATATCTTGTCCAATAGACTTACTCTTTTTAGCTACTTTTTGTAAATTGTAGTGGCGTCAATTTAAATGAAAGTAAATACTTGTACATATTTTATACGACAAAATCAACTGGAAAGTATTTTTTTCTCTAGCCTCTTGTCCACTCGTGGCCTCAGATGGGCGTTCCTCTTTCATGATTACCTAACAGTTGAGTAGTAAATGCGAATGTGAATTTGTTTGTTTGTGTTACGCTTTCAAGCCTTAATTACTCGACAAATCATCAAGAAATTTTGTATACAGGTTGTCAGGGGAACAGAAATATAGAATATCGTTCACTCAAAAAAAGTATTGTCTAACCTAACCTACATTTACGCAAAGCTGCGGGTAAAATGTAATTCTAAATATAAAAAAGTGCATTCAGACGTGGCCTTTTAGTAAACGCATCTTACAGACTAAGGGCACGACAACTCACAAAATACGTTTAGCACTAAATAGATTTAAAACATCGTGCTGTTGCAGTCATCCGTGTGAAGGTGACTGAGATGCCACGATGTTTTAAATCTATTTAGTGCTAAACGTATTTTGTGAGTTGTCGTGCAAGTGGCCCTCAGTGAATTAGAGAGCATGGACTCTAACTAAGGGTTATGCCTCATTAGAGCGTTGCGTTGCGTTGCGTCGACGCTGCGTCGTTTTCCATATATTTTTTGTGACATGCCACATTAATGCGTTGCGTCGTTTTAACGGATCGACGGACGAGAAACGAAGCGGGGGGCAGGGTGCTGCACTGCGCTGTCGGAGCTCCGGTGCGACGAGGACGATGGACAGTGTTCCGATCCATTGTGGAATGACGACTAAAATCACTGCGTGCGTCGCGCTTTTGCGCTGCAACGTCGTGCGTCGTCGCAGCGCAGATGTGGCATACGATGCGTTGATCCGTTGCGACGACGCATCGCAACGCACTAAAGAGGCACCTCTCTTATCTATACTAATACTATAAAGCTGAAGAGTTTGTTTGTTTGTTTGAATGCACTAATCTCAGGAACTACTGGTTCGATTAGAAAACTTATTTTTGTGTTGGATAGCCTATTTGCCGAGGAAGGTTATAGGCTATATAACATCACGCTACGACCCACGGGGGCGACTCAGTAATCATAAACGCGGGTGAAACCGCGGGCACATCTAGTATATTATATTTAAAACGCAAGTAACTACGAAATGACAAAGGTTCATGCCGAGAGATCAAATTCAAGACCTCTTAGTTTCAGTATAACGGAGACCACTAGACTACCGCTGATATACAAACAGAAAAACTAAAAAAAAAATATAAATAATATCTTTATATAAACGCTAATGTTAAATTTATTCGTTTTAAATAAATAACGAACTCATATTTTTAATTTAATTATTATTTGAATATCTTTATGCAAGCTTGTTTGATATAAATATCAGATTGTTGTAATTATCATAAGTTTAACATAATAATAATAATAAAAATTGTTAATTTATACAAAACATAAACTTAGTATGGATAATGAAAACGCAAAAATCCTTACTAATAGGTATTATAATGCGAATGTGAGTTTGTTTGTTACGCTTTTACGTATGAACTACTCGACCGATCGTTACAAAGTTTCATACACGTTTATACACGTTTTCAGTGCTAAAGAAAAGGACATAGGATATTACCTTTCATCCAGAAAAAGTACTGTTACCAAATCAATTAAATTAATTGTTTATGACAATGAATTTAATTGATTTGGCATCTTCATTAACGCAAGCGAAGCCGCGAGCAAAATCTAGCAGTAATACAGCGTCATCTATGGACCAATTTTGTGACAAATCTTAATTTGCGGCAGTAAATGCTATTGCTGTGCTTGAGGTCTCGAATTCGAATCCTTGGTGAGGCATCTACGTTATCCACTTTTCTTTGGCAAAGAGATGTTTTTACCTTGAAAATTTTGTTTGGATTAGATCGACCCTACTAACAGTACATCGCAATTCCAACGTTTTAACTGTTAGGTTATTTATATACCCCAGTAACCAGCCAATAATTACGGTTATTTAGTCATATTGTTAGTGCCATGTCTTATCAATTAATAAGGCATTGATATTGGCGAGAGGTCATGAGTTTGATCCCCATCTTTTGTACTTCTTCTTTTCTTCATTTCGTGTGGTTAGTGGCCAACCTGTTGACAAGAGTTGTTCAAGCCGCTCGTAGGCCTCTGACATGGCTTAACGACTGCGTCAATTTGACAACAACCGGGACTGACTTTTTACGTGCCCTCCGAAGCACGGAGACGCTCAGATGAAATACCACTAAGCTGTCACCCGTCTATAAACTGACCGCACCCAACGTTGCTTAACCTCGCTAATTGTTTACCGATCAGTGAGTGCAACTGGCTATGAGCCCCTCTCTTTGTACTAACAACACAAATTGTCTAGTTGTTTACTGAACTTGCATATTTCCTATATTTTTTATCTTATGTGGGGGCCAGTCAGTGCAGACCGGCGACACTTCGACCCAGTGGGATCTTTCGTGTCGACACTCTCCCAATAACGACTGCCATAGACGTTCATGGCAGCCGGGACCAACAGCTTAACGTGCTCTCCGAGGCACAGAACAGGCAATAATTGTCAATCAATACGCACATAATTTCGAAAAGTCATATAACTTCCAAAAGTCAGAAGTGCGCGACGTGGGTTCGAACCCGAGACCTTCTGCATTGCAGTCTGTTGGTCTCCCCACTGAGCTATCGCTGCTCATTTTCCTATATTTAATTTTTGTTTAGATTTCGAGTCTGCTATAAATATATACTTTGGTATATCATTTTTTTTCCCGTGTGTCGAATCCCTACTGATGATCTCGTAAACGATTGCGCCAACTATGCTATCGAAATGATGATCGAAGCATATGGTCTAGTCCTTTATATAATTTCTATTTTCATTTGATTGTCATGTTATCATTTTTAAATTTTTGTTTAACTCTTGAGTGAAATAAAATATTTTATTATTATGAACTACAGGTCAACAAGAATACTAAAGATTTGCTACCTAAATTGCTAGTAAATAGTAAAATACTGCTTTAAACTATAAGATTAGTGTTTTGGATAAAGTTTAGAATTTTATAAAAGTACTATAACAAAAGTTGTAAAGTATGATTAAAAGAAGACAAGGGTACCAAAAGATTATTAGTATTTTTCAATTAACCTTGTATGCATTTTACTTATGCTTGTATCCTAACTAATATTATATAAGCGAAAATGAGTTTGTTTGTTTGTTACCTTTTCACGCCTAATCCACTGAACCGATCATTCTGAAATTTTGCATATACGTTGTCAGGTGTATAGAAACGGACATAGGCTACCTTTCATCCCGAAAAAAAATACTGTTCCCGAGAAAAACAACAATAACTTTCTTATGATAATAGATGGCGCCACGTGTCTTTCGAATCATGATTAAATTATATTATTACAAGGAGAGTACAAAACGAATTGACTGTCAATTTCCAAATTAACGCGAGCGAAGCCGCGGGCAAAAGCTAGTATAAAATAAATACAACACAACCTTTCTACATCAAGTCATGCAAAAATTCACCACCATTCCTCTCGTTTACTCATCTTTTTAACATGGCTATACGAACACAGACAAGCATAAAACCTTCATGCTAAAAAGCAAACAAATTAAAGAAAGCAGTTTTGAAGCATTGGCTGTTGTTTGCGCTAAGTTTCTAGACAATTATTTAGGTAGACTTGTTAGTAAAAACATCGGGAGGGAAATGAATGAGGCGTTTCTAAGTAATACTGTAGATGACGTATTGGTTACACTGGCAGGGTAAAGACAACTCTTTACCCTGCCAGTGTACCGAGTGTTGTGGATTCTATTCTTAGACGATAAAATTTTGTCTGATATACCAATAGTTGTGTTAATGCATGGACTCAGGGTGCAGGCAAAAATGATTTTTTTATTATTCTTCTTGGCAAACTATAATTTATTACTTTTACAAATTATTTTTAATTTGAAGAGTGGTTAAATTCGTGTCCGAGTCAAAAGCGTAGTGAAGTATCGGCGCCCCCGCTCCCCGCTGCTGTCCACCAGTCTTCGTCCGATTTGCTTCAGCGCCATCTCGTGGTAGACCGATGAACTTTGATGAAGCCTACGCGTGCGTGCGCGCAAGGCCTATTGTGGTTGTCGTGAAGTTGCCCTCTTTCGACAAAGAGGGCGCGGAACGCAGCCGTAACATCCTCCACGGCCTTGAGAGCTCATGATAGCTCTCAACCGGAGCTAAATGTTGGCATCGGGCGATGCCGGAGCAGGTCCAGTGTCATCTGAGCCCAAAGGAAGAGGGCATATCTTGGAAAACGCCCTCTCGATGACACCCGTTGCAGTGCGAAGAGAGGCCACCCTCGCTACTCCATCTTTACCTGGAAAAACAGATAAAATTCTTCCCAGGCGCCATCGTAGCGGTGATAGGTTGTCATCTTTAATCAACACTAGCGTATTGGGTACTAGTGTGGTTTTATTCTCCTTCCACTTCATCCTCTGCTGCAGTTCTGAGACGTATTCTCTTGCCCATCGAGCCCAGAAGTGTTGTCTCAGTTGTTCAAGCCGCTGATATCGGGACAGTGAGTGTGTGGATTTGTGGGCAACATCTGGTTCAGCTGGTGCAGTCAACGGTCGACCCACTAGGAAATGCGCTGGCGTGAGAGGGCTAAAATCATTAGGATCTGTGGACAGAGGGTATAAAGGGCGGGAATTCAGGACGGCTTCTATCTGTGTTAAAACCGTGCTGAATTCCTCGTAAGTTAAATGAGCATTCCCTACAACCCGTGAAATATGATACTTGCAGGACTTTACCCCTGCCTCCCACAGGCCGCCAAAATGAGGAGAATACGGAGGAATAAATTTGAATTCTATATTGCTTACAATAGCAAAATCAATTATATCATTTGAATATTTATTCAAATAGTGTGCGAACTCCTTAGCTGCACCTACAAAATTTCTCCCATTATCAGAAAACATTTGAATAGGTTTACCCCTACGTGAGATAAATCTTTTCAATGACATAAGATAACCTTCAGTCGATAATGAAGTGACTAATTCTAAATGTAAAGCTTTAGTAGCAAAACAAATAAACAAACACAAATAACATTTTTCCAATTTCGAACCCCGACCCTTTCGGTTGAGTAGATACAAAGGCCCAGCGTAATCAACGCCACAGCGTATAAATGGAAAACTGGCCTGCAGACGCTCGCTGGGTAAATTACCCATAATTGGTTGTGGTGTACTAGCTTTCATACGATAACATTTTAAACATCTTTGGACAACCTGCTTAGCAATATTTCTACCACCTAATATCCACCAAGTATCCCTGATGTGTGATAACAGTAACTGTGGACCCGCATGTAACAACTCGATATGCTTATGACGAAGTAATAACAACGTAACGTAATGTTTACTGCATAGTAATATGGGATGTTTTTTATCATAATCGAAATTGGAGTTACATAATCTGCCTCCTACTCTAAGAAGTTTATTATCATCTAAAAATATATTTAAACTAGATAAATTACGTGATGACTTAGTGCTTAAATTATTCACTAAGTCATTAATTTCCTGAGAAAATGATTCCATTTGTACTAACTTCATAAGCATTATTCTCGCATTTTTCAACTCGTTTACAGATAAAGAACCGGTATAGCGCTCACTGCTATTTTTTATTCGCACATTGTATATGAAGCGACTCACATATGCACAGCTGCGCTCGAGTCTATTGTATGCCGAGAACCTGTGAAAATCAATTATATTATTAGTATGAGATAAACAAGTTGATACACTAACCGTATTTGATTTCATTTCCGGTAGCGTGTTTGTTTGAATATGTGCTTTCGTTTGTGTATTAGACCAACTATTTACCCTTTCTTGTAAAAATGCGGGCCCGCGCCACCACAGTAACGATTCATTAAGTTCTTGCAAGCCGACGCCGCGAGATAATAAATCAGCTGGGTTATTGGTGCCGTCAATATGATACCAACAATTATCACTCGTTAAATCGTTTATCTCCACCACACGGTTCTGCACAAATGTTTTTAACTGATTTGGAGACATTTTCAGCCAGCCTAGAACAATTGTGGAGTCAGTCCACATTATGATGTTATTAAATGAGACCCGAAGTGATTTTGTAATTTTATCTTTAAGCTTCGCACCTATTAACGCACCGCACAACTCAAGTCTAGGAATACTTAGTGGTTTGATCGGTGCCACTCGACTCTTTGCACATAATAGTTTTACAGTAATATTATTATCTACATCAGTTGTTCGAATATACGCGCAAGCGCCATATGCCGTTTGGCTCGCGTCGGTAAATATGTGTAACTCAACTACGGAAGGTGAAATACACATTACATATCTAGGTATGCGTAAATTATTTAAATTATATAAGGACATAACAAATTTTTTCCAACACAATATTATATCCTGTGGCAGGATCTCATCCCAACCTACTTTAGAAAGCCACAGTTTTTGTAATAATACCTTTGCTACTATTACAGTGGGACATAATAATCCGAGGGGATCGTAAATCTGAGACACAATTGACAGTATAGAACGTTTAGTGACCTTGGTAAAATCATCATGTATTTTTGATGTAAAGTGGAACTCATCCTCTTTATTATACCACCCTAAGCCTAATGTCTTACTAGAAACATTGTCGCCTAATGATAAATATTTCATGCCATTAGCGCTTTCGGATGTTGTATTGATAACTAGCTTAGTTGAGTTTGTAACCCATTTACGCAAGGGGAAACAACCAGATTGACATACCTCATATACCTTATTACAAATATACTGTAATTGGGACTCCAGATCTGATCCCGTGACATAGTCATCAACATAAAAATCTTCTAGAATACTTCTAGAAACTTGTTCATCTTCACATTCTAAACCTAATTGTTTAATGCAACGCATACTTAAGAACGGAGCCGACGCGGTACCGTACGTTACAGTATTAAGCCGGTACACACTAAGCGGTTCCGACGGCCGTTCGCGCCATAATATTAATTGAAGGTTTCTTTGTTCTTCATGTATCAGAACTTGTCTAAATAATTTCTCAATATCTGCACAGGCAACGAATCTATATTGGCGAAAACGTAGTAAAATGGAAAATAAATCATTTTGTAAGGCAGGGCCGATATATTGTATATCATTTAGCGATTTATCTGACGACGTCTTTTGACTGCCGTCAAACACTACACGTAACTTAGTTGTAACACTGTCCTCCCGGAGTACTCCATGATGAGGTAAAACATAATAAGGTTTTGTAAAACTAAAATCATTTAAACGACTCATGTGTCCCAGGCTTACATACTCCCGCATGAAGTCACAATACATATTCTTATATACTGTATTACGTTCGAGTTTGCGTTCTAAGGACAAAAATCTACTTTTAGCGGTTTCATAACTATCACCTAGAATCTGAGCTGGATATCGAAGTGGGATTCGAACTGAGAACCTACCGTTATCGACTCTTTTCGTAGTTTGCACAAACAATTCTTCGCAATTGCGCTCTTCTAAAGAAAAAGATTTTGAAGAACTATGCAACTCTTCGATTTCCCAAAATCGTTTTAACTGTTCATTCACTTCAACAGTTTGTACAAAATGACATTGACTTTTATAACGATTGAAGCGCTTATTATTGATATTTAAAGGACCTGCGATGATCCAACCTAACATAGTATTTAATAAATAAGGACCAGATGATAATCGAAGTTTAGCATCGAGCAGTAAATCCCAGAAATAGTCTGCACCGATTAATATATCTATTTCCGCGGGATCACTAAAGTTAGGATCGGCTAGGTTAATATCCTTAGGTATATTTATTAACTTGGCGTTTATACGTGTAGCGGGTACAGTCATTGTTATACTCTGTAATACTAGACATTTGATGCGCATATTATGATCACAGTATAGAGAACGAATATTAAGCTCACAAGAATGAAGCGCTTGTGTGACTGACTGTCCTATCCCGCTAATTTGATAAGTGGACTGTATTCCTTTAATATTTAATTTAGTACACAAAGCTTTAGAAATAATACAATGCTGACTGCCACTATCTAACAGAGCACGAGCTTTATAATATTTACCGTCGTTGCCAAGAACTTCCACCAAGGCGGTTGACAATAAAACCAATTGCGAGTTTGGCTTATTATTGTGTGATCGCATTGTATGTAAAGTCTGTACCGTCGGCGACCTAGGTAGTAGAGAATCCGAGTGTATATCGGTTGCGGATTGATGCGCCTGCATTACCGATGACACCGAATTGTCTTTAATAAATTCAGGATGTAATAAACTGTTATGCTTATTACCACATTGCCTACAAGGACCGAATTGACAATCAGTAACCGTATGTCCTGCCCTTAAGCAATTTATACATAAATCTTTGCTTTTAACGAATTGAAGTTTCTCTCTAGTGCCCAAATCTAAGAATTGTTGGCACGCGTATAATGCGTGATGACAATTATTGCACAATACACAAGCGCGGGTACGCTTAGAAAACTTTTTATTAATACCTTGCATGGACACATAACTTTGACATGGCTTCTTAGTGGAATGAGAGTTAGAGTTAGCTTTAATCATTTCTAAAGTATCTGCTTTATCTTTTAAAAACTTTAAAAGTGATTCCAAATTGTAGCTTTTATCGTGATCACTAGTTGAACCACTTTTAAACTGCTCCCAATCCTTTTCAATATTAGAATCTAATTTTGAGGTAATAATATATATCAGCAAGGTATCCCACGCCTCAGTAGGCTCACCCAGCGTTTTTAGAGCACGTAAATTTTTAAGAACATTATCTATCAATTTCCTGATCTGACCAGGCGATTCTTTAGTAACGGATGACAACGAAAACAAAGCCTTTACGTGATTATATATTAAAAGTTTATTGTTATTATACCTATTCTCCACTAGTTCCCAAGCGATAATATAGTTATCCGAGCAAAACTCGAGTGATTTTATAACCTGTAAGGCGTTTCCTGTAAGTGATGATCTCAAATAATGATACTTTTGAATATTGTCAAGCAGGCTAGAATTATGAATCATGGATAAAAACGAATCCCGAAACTCCAACCAATTATCGTAATTACCGTCGAACTTGGGGAGCGATATTGTAGGTAATTTTACCACATTATTATGATTACATGTATTAGATTTAGAATCAATGGCGCTATGGGAATGAGAGGTTTTGCTACTTTCAACTAGACAATTAGCTTCAGCCACCGAACTATAGTAGGAATTATCAAAAGTCTCCCGATATTCTAATTGTTCTGGAATCTCACTTTCTAACACTAACTCCTCGATCATAGTTTGTATTTTATTGAATTCGTCTAACAAACCATGAGCAGATGCTAATCTCAACTGTAATTCTGCTTTTTGTTTCGAATTTATGTCGGTACCCACTAACAAACTAACATATTTCTCAAATTGAGTAAGCATGCCCTTGATAGTGCCCCGTTTTCTCTTTAAATCAGACAGTTTCCTAGTATCCTGACTCGGATTCATAATGGCGGTCTATAAGAAGGAAAAGGCAAAGTACTCACTTTTTTTTCCTGCAAGTCCGTGGATGGTGAATGATGCGCGCCGCCCTGACCTGGTATACGTGAAATACGCCTCCTATAAAATAAAGCACGATTTCACCACAAATAGAATGAATAGGGAAGGAGAAAAGATTGCCTTGCATCCACGTGGGCCCCGTACTTTCCGCCGGTATTTTCCGTAATATCCGGCTCGATGGACCAATATGTTAATGCATGGACTCAGGGTGCAGGCAAAAATGATTTTTTTATTATTCTTCTTGGCAAACTATAATTTATTACTTTTACAAATTATTTTTAATTTGAAGAGTGGTTAAATTCGTGTCCGAGTCAAAAGCGTAGTGAAGTATCGGCGCCCCCGCTCCCCGCTGCTGTCCACCAGTCTTCGTCCGATTTGCTTCAGCGCCATCTCGTGGTAGACCGATGAACTTTGATGAAGCCTACGCGTGCGTGCGCGCAAGGCCTATTGTGGTTGTCGTGAAGTTGCCCTCTTTCGACAAAGAGGGCGCGGAACGCAGCCGTAACAAGTTGTGATAAGTCTGGGTGTTATTTGTGTCCGTAATGTTAATTGTTAATGTTGATTGTACTCTCTGCAATACATGGATTATATTTTCTAGTGCAGTGGTTGTCTTTTTAGAGTTTGTAAAGTCTCTTGTGATACAGGGATTAGAACTGGCATAGGAGTTGCGTTTTTAAATTTTAGCTCCTGCGATACAGGGATTACGTCTAGTGTAAGAGTTGTCTTTTTAGAGTTTGGAAAGTCGCCCATGAAACAGGGATTAAAAATAGCACGGGAGTTGTATTTTCAGAGTTGGTAAAGCGTCCCGTGATATAGGGATTACGCCTAGTGTAGGAGTTGCGGTTTTAGAGTTTGTAAAGTCTCTCGTGATACAAAGAATAGAAATAGCACGGGAGTTATCTTTTTAGAGTTAGTAAAGTCTCACTATACCTACAGGGATTACGTCTAGAGCGATGATTGTTTTTTTAGAGTACCTGTGTAAAGTCCCCCGTGACATAGGAATACAGGTATCTAAGACAGAAGTTGTATTGAAAATACAACCTTGTATAAAAAAAGTCAATATCATTTTATCCGACCCCCATGCCAAACCTAGGATCTTAAAAGCGATTGCACATTCGTTATCACTTACGCCACGACCGATAGTTATTTTGGAATTTTCTGCTCATATGAAAGATGTGTGAGTGACGTTACAGTATAGTGCTAAATCGATTCGCCGTCAACGAGTGCTAAATACACAATGATTGCCTAATCTAGGCGTAATACTATACTCGTCAATGACTAGTTCACACATGAGACTGATACTTAGTCACTCTGTAAAGAATACAGATAGATATATAGGCTACTTAGTTTAAAAAAGAATTGTCGCACTAGAATAAACATTAATTGTTTGTAAGTTTGTAAGTATTCTCGCTAGACAGGCTTTATGCCAAGTGCAGACCTTTTAAGAAGAGAATAATTAATAATTAGTAGACGCGGCTTCCTCCACTCTGTTTCTCATTCTCTGTAATAATATCAGCCCTGTATTGAACTGTCCCATTGCTGGGCACGGGACCTCTTCTCAGCACGAGAAGGGTTTGCCATAATCATCACGTTGGCCCAGTGCGGGTTGATAGACTTTATATATCGTGAAAATTATGTAGAACTCTCAGACATACGAGTTTCCTTACGATGTTTTCCTTCATCGTTAGAGCAAGCGATTTGGTTTGTCGGCCTAGATGGCTTAGTGGTTGGTGTAACCGACTGCCGCGCCTGAGGTCGCAGGTTTGATTCCCGCACAAGTCAAACATTTGTGTATGAACATGGATGTTTGTCTTGGTCTGGGTGTTTCTATGTTTAATATGTATGTATTTACAAAAACATAAAAAGTATATATGTATGTTTATCCATTGTCTAGTACTCAAGTACAAGCTCTGCTTAGTTTGGGCTAGATGGTGTTGTGTGTATGTGGTAGAATAATATTAAATATTATAAATGTCAGAGATGCGTGTCTTGGGATTGAACTCGAGACCTCTGCGTGGTAGTCCAACGGTCTCCCAATAGGCTATCTCACTCTCTTTTACCTTAGATAGCTCACTTTAACTTCACATATTCAGTATCTACCCATATCTAATCTATATATTTGATAGTTAGTAAATCTATACTAATACTAGCTGTCCCGACAGACATTGTCCAGTACAAAAGAGAAAAAAAAAATTGCGTGTCTAAACCATCCTCGAATCCACTTGAACACACACAAAAAGTTTCATCAAAATCGGTCCAGCCGTTTAGGAGGAGTTCACTGTCAACACACGTACAGAAGAATTATATATATAAAGATTATAAAGCTGAAGAGTTTGTTTGTTTGTTTGAACGCGCTAATCTCAGGAACTACTGATTTGATTTAAAAATTTTGTTTAGTGTTGGATAGCCTGTTGGATAGCCTATTGATCAAAGAAGGCTATAGGCTATATAACATCACGCTACGACCCACGGAGGCGGCGCAGTAACGATAAACGCGGGTGAAACCGCGGGAACATCTAGTGACATACATATAAGTATAATATTAGTTGAATTGGCATCTTTATGCGCATGGAATTTCAGTTACCCAAGGTAAATAAAGTGATAATTTGTAGATTATATGTTGATTTGACCATGAGGAATCATGTGCAAATTTTGAACTGCATGTGTCGAGTAGTTTTAGTGTACCAACAGAAAAACTAACAGACAAACAAACAATAAAAAATTACAAAATCTGTATTTCGTCCATACTTTCATGTCTAAATTACGCACCTATTATGCTTTTCAAAACTATCCAATTCACGTTTTCTATTTCATTAAGTAGCTACACGTACATGAATAGATACAGGAAATACATGTAATTTTTAGTGTCCCGAGGTTTTGTGATGCAACCTAAAAGCATGTATCTAAGTATGCAATACCAAATGTACCTACATTACAAAGTAAAAAGTAGTTGATGTTACTTACCGAAATTTGAAGCAATTTCTATTACATAATTACGACGTTTCGTTACTTTTTATTGACGTAAAAAAGGACAATTTCAAATACACTTTACTTTGTGAAATAATAATTACAATAATTTCTAACGTTAGTTTGCATGTTACAAAGTACTGTGGTTATTATCGATGGACAAAAGGTTAAATAATTAAATTTACTTGTTTCTCATTCACGGGTATTTTCCTAATGCGTTAGCGAAAAACCGACCATTTAGAGGCTTACTCGAGGACATAGGTTCAACATGCAGAGGCCATTCGAGAGTTTTAGTTAAGAGTGAAATGGATGGACAGTTACCGAAGCACTAGCCGCGGCAGGTGTAGGAGACTATTGCTAGATATGGAACCTAATAAATCTGGGCTATGGGGATTTAGATGTTTGATGGGCTGGTATAATGAAAACTATGAATGAAAACTCGGCGTCTGCCAGATATACTGTCTCAGTACAAAGTCGGCATGGCAGATGGTGACTCACTTGATGGGCACCCTGAATAATTAAATTTACTTTATTATTATTTATAATTAAACTATGCAATGGTTTGGTATAAACAACAAACACCCATACTCAGAACACTAGTCACGAATTACACAATATTTTGTCACGGTGTCTCCTGCGTACCTACATATACATATGTCTGAGTACGCAGAAGACAATGGACAAGTTTATGCACAAAGACAAGTGCACAATCTGTTCCCTCACTCTCATGATCCGATGTGACGGCAATCCGAAAGAGATCAGGCGCAGCACCAACGGCTGTACGTGCTTTCCGAGGCACGAAGTTGTCTAACATAGCCAACTTCCTATTTTCAGACTGCTATTGAGATTTAGCAGAAAATCCTAATAACTTTATGCTGGCCCGACCCGCGATTCGAACCTGAGACCTCAGGCACAGCAATCGCTTTCACAACCACTGCACCACGAAGGCAGTCTAAAAACATAACCATTTACAAAATAAAGTATCACAGAGAAAAAGTACCGCTTAAAAATGGCGCCTTTTATGACAATTTAGGACCTTAAAACGTCTCGCTAAGACTACCATGGCACTTTTATGGGGGTGCGAAGTCGGTAGCCACGTCGCACCTATCCCATGTTTAAATTTCAACCTGTTTTCCAATGGTGTCGACGGAAATAAAAACTTTTTTGTAGGTACTGACAGTAACTCGCTAGTTTTACGCTACTAAAATTTTTATTTAAACTAACTTTTGCCCGCGGCTTCGCTCGCGTTAAATTAGGTTAAGTTAGAAACAGTAGGTAATTTAAAAAATAATGAAATATAGCATACGAGATTATGCCCGCGGCTTCGCTATGGTGAATGTAGGTTAAGTTAGGTTAGGCGTCGCCCAGGAGTCGTCGCTCTCAGACCTTCTCCTTTTCTGCATTAGGCTCTGCTGGGTGGGTCCTTGATGTAGTTATAGTTCCAGTGACCCACTCACCTCACAAAGCAGCGAGGTGGCACACCATGGTGGTTTTAGTCGGTAGGCCCGAAATCTCGGGAGAGCCCGACATTGCCCTTTCACCTCCCCTCGCGGCGAGGGGTATGTATAAGGAGCGTTACTCCACGTTAAAAAATAAATAAAAGGTTACATTAGTAACAGTGCATTTTCCTGGGTGAAAGGTACCCTATATCCTTTTCTGTTCCCCTGACATCGCGTATGCGAAATTTCATGATGATCGGTCGAGTAGTTCAGGCGTGAAAGCGAAACAAACAAACTAAATCACATTCGCATTTATAATATTAGTTAGGATGTTACTCGGTGATTATATAGCTTTCTAATAGTGAAATAAATTTTTATATCCGTTCAGTAGTTTTTGAGTTAAATCTTTACAAACAAACAAAAAATCTATTTTTTTCTTTATAATATATGTAATAAAGGTACTGACTAGATACATACAAACAAGAAGAAAATACAAAAAAATAAACAAAAATAATTGTTGTTTTCTATAAGTTTACTGTTGGATTTATATATTACTAGCTTTTGCCTGCGGCTTCGCTCCCGTTAATTTAGAATTTGACAATCAATTCGGGTTGTACTCTGCTTGTATAATAATATAATTCAATCATGATTCCAAAGACACGTGGCGCCATCTATTATAATAATAACGTTTTTGTTGTTTTCCTCGGGAACAGTAATATTTTTCGGGATGAAAGGTAGCCTATGTCCGTTTCTGTACACCTGACAACGTATATGCAAAATTTCAGGATGATCGGTTCAGTGGTTTAGGCGTGAAAAGGTACCAAACAAACAAACTCATTTTCGCTTTTATAATATTAGTTAGGATTTTATATGTTGTTCTGTGTCTTGATATTCTATGTCTCCTTAATTGTTACTTTGTGGTTTCTTACGCTACAATTTTCTTTATATTCAAAAGGTCAGCCACCATATGTTTGTGTCGGCAAAACATTAAAACTAGTAAATGGATTGACTTGCAATTTCTACACAATGTTGCATTTCTGTATAAGTGTGTTTTTATATACTTTATATTCCGGTGTGTCTAAGGAAATTAAATATATGAAAGAAAAAGAAAAATGTTTTATTTTATATCAAAGTGACAGCGAAGCGTGGCCGGTTTTAGCTAATCTATACTAATATTATAAAGACGAAAGATTTGATATTTTGTTTGATTGTTTGTAAGGATTTAACTCAAAAACTACTTACCGATTTTAAAATCTCTTTCACCATTAGAAAGCTATATTACCACCGAGTAAGATGGACCATATTATTTTAAGAAGTAGGTACTGTTACTAACCTAACCTAACCTACTTTTACGCGAGCGAAACCGCGGGCAAAAGCTAATATATTATAAGACTTCAATAATGTTGACATTATAGATATTTATGTAAAAAAATAATTTAACTCTACATTTTTAGACTGATCCCATAACGGTTAAATTAAAATTTATGATTTTGAAAGAAATACCCAGTAACACATTGCCTAACCCGTGTCTCGAATATAAGACCTCACGCAGTCGCTAACACTACCACTAAGCCACTGAGTCAGTCAGTATAAGCAGAGATAAGTAGACTCTCAAAGTCTACTACCGAGTTGTGTTACTGCGTCTTCTTCTTGCCACTGGGTGGTGACATAGATTTGTTATCTATGATAATTTGGACATAACATATAAAGAAATAATATATATTACCATAAACATAATATATTATCGAACAGCCAGTTTTATGATCCAAAAAAAACGAGTTGTTTATTTCCTCATTACAATTTAGATACACACACATTTTATATTAATAGATGACGTTTATACTTTATTATTATTTAAATACTTATTAACATAGTTGTAGGAATTCAGAGACAACACGTCCCAAACTAGAGTTTGTCATTTTCTGTACCCCTGACCCCTGGTTTGACTGCCTCGGTGACGCAGCGGTAGTAATGCTGTGCATAAGCTCTCGGGTTCGAATCCCGGGTCGGGTCAACAAAAATTTATTAGGTTTTTCTGTCAAGAAATCTCAATTAGCAGCCCGGAGTTAGGAAGTTGGCAGTGTTAAAGACCCCCGTTCCTCGGAAAGCACGTAAAGCCGTTGGTCCTGCGCCTGATCTCTCTCCGGTCGTGTCGGATTACCGTCCCATCGGATCATGAGGGTCAGGGAACAGAGAGTGCACTTGCGTTTGCACACACGCTTGTGCACTATAATATCTCCTGCGCAGATGGCCAGTCTCCGTTAAGATTGGCCGAACTTCGGTCTGGACGACATTATCTGACAACTTGTATGCGAAATTGCATGATGATCGGTCGAGTAGTTAAGGCGTGAACGCGTAACAAACAAACAAACTCACATTTGCATTTATAATATTAGTTAGGATTATTGAGTACTAGCTTTTGCCCGCGGCTTCGCTCGCGATAATTTAGAATTTGACAATCAATTCGGGTTGTACTCTGCTTGTAATAATATAATTCAATCATGATTCGGAAGACACGTGGCGCCATCTATAATCATAAGAACGTTTTTTTTTGTTTTCCTTGGGAACAGTAGTTTTTTTCGAGATGAAAGGTAGCCTATGTCCGTTTCTGTACACCTGACAACGTATTTGCAAAATTTCAGAATGATCGGTTCAGTGGTTTAGGCGTGAAAAGGTAACAAACAAAGAAACTCATTTTAGCTTTTATATTACTTAGGATAGGATAGGATAGGAAGGATAGTAAAAAGTAGTAGATCAAGTTATGAAGTAGGTACCTATAATGTAAAGAAAACATGAGCTAAAGGTTATTACTATTTTTTATTTATACTTAAGACTATATATACACGTAATAAAGACCAAATACTATTAATCCTACACATTAACTTTCCTACACATTATAAGGTAGCCATTTCTAATGTGTATTTTATCATCAGTCATCAATCATCATCATACATCGAGCGACCCAGAAACAGATGGAGACTTGAACACTATTCGAGACAGTAATATTTTATTAATGATCTAGATTCTTAACAAAGAATAAAATATGTATTACCTTTTTGTTAAAGAAAGATATTTATGTCTTCAATCGTAGTTTGAGACAAGCAATTTAAAATATGTGATTGCTTAGCCCGGTTTTGAAATTATTCATAAATAATGTGATGAAATTTTTTGTAGTACGTTAGAAAAATTTAAAAGACCATTTAATCATAAAATGTATTTATACTATTTCGGTGACAGCGCTAGTATGCGACTGTTTGTATAAGGTCTCGGGTTTGGTGCCCGGATCGAGAAGTGTTTTTGGGTTTTTGTTTATATATTTTCAGTTGCAGCATGGAGTCGAAGACTGTGCTTGTTAAATAGCAATAGGCTTTCTATAAGTCATACCTAAAACTTAAACTGGCGAAATATGTTTTTAATACACCTCTGCCTGCCCTTTTGGAGTCTCTAAATTAAGAATTTTTATTTTTTAGCCTTTGGAAAATAATTAAATTTTAAAAATGTATTCCTAATATACAGAATATAGGACATGCATTTTTTAAGTTTATTAAGTTTTCTTATTTCTTAGGGCTTAAATCCAAAACATTCGCATTTATATTTTATATGTCCGTTTATAATAATAATAAAATAATATCAGCCCTGTATTAAACCGTCCCACTGCTGAGCTCGGGCCTCTACTCAGTGTGAGAAAGTCCGTTTGCTATGTAAAAATCACTGATCCAATTTTTAAAGCGTTTCCAAAGTTTTAACACCTGATAGATAACACCTAAATATACCTTTTTAAGCATATTGCGCACAAAAAAGAGTGTGAATTCGGAATAATTAAAGTTAATTTATTTTAAGGAGTGCATAAGCCAAAATTTATAAAATATATGCGCAAATTACGGATTAATTTCAACCATTGGGCGACCACATACATATTATCTAATATTTTATAGTAGTTCGTCAGTTCGTGTCGTGAACAATGGACGTGCGCGCGCACGTGTCGGGCTCTATGATCACCGTATTACCGATTTACAATGTTTTATACCGGCTGTAAACGTTTACCGTGGTCTATGGTGCCCGGGACGGTCGTCTATGATGCAAGCCGGCCTTATATAGCCTTCGAATATTTTAAAAAGAGGCGGGTAAATTTTTGGATTGCTAAAAAAAGAGTTGGATTTGATCCTATATTTTAATTTTAGTTATATTGAAGTACTTATATGTTATATTTGTTTCTTTTTATAAAGACAATTGATGTTTTCAAACATTTAGAAAACAAATATAAATAAAAGAGACACATATAAACATATTAAAATAATATAAACATATTAAAATAAACTAGTTTATACGGATTTTATCGCGTTGTTTATTTTAAAACACTTTTATTACATAATTTTTAAACTATAACACTATTATTGTTAATCTGTACCTACTACTATTTTAGCTATTAAAATTATTTATAAGTATTTAAGTTTACACTTTCTCCGACATTTGACGACGTTTAGGCGTCTATAGGTCAAATTCCTTTTCATATCTATACTAATATTATAAAGCTGAAGAGTTTGTTTGTTTGAACGCGCTAATCTCAGGAACTACTGGTTCGAATTGAAAAATTATTTTAGTGTTGGATAGCCTATTTATCGGGGAAGGTTATATAACATCACGTTACGACCAACGGGGGCCGGGCAGTAACCATAAACGCGAGTGAAACCGCGGGCTGTTGATTATAAAAGTATATAAAATTATAAATAAATAACTTGTAACTGTCATTTATTACACGCATGTGTATATGAGTCTGCACGGATGGTGCAGTGGTTTCAGTGGTCGCCTCTACCACTACGCTGCACAAGGCTTCGGCCTGTCTCAGTCACTTAATAAAAATATTCTAAATCGGTTTTGTTTTGGAGTCGAAACAGGGAAATACGAGATGACATTTCATTTCAGTCTTAACTGTAGCTATCCCTTTTGCATATTGATATTTCGTTCGGACCCAACGCGATGGATCTATTAATCACATTTTAAGACGGTCTCTTTCACTTTGATCACTTCCTGGGTGATTAGAGGTAATACTTTAGTGTCCAATATATCCCTCTATTAAACTGTCCCACTGCTGGGCATAGGCCTCTTCTCAGTGAAAGAAGGGTTAGGCCATAGTCCACCACGCTGGCTCAATGCGGGTTGCCAAACGTCACATAATTATCTTCGAGAACATTATGGAGAACTCTCACACATGCAGATTACCTCACGATGTTTTCCTTCACCGTTAAAGCAAACGATAATTAACTATTTCATACGCACACAAGTTTCGCTTGCACGGCTGACGTAGTGGTTTAAGTGGTCGCCTCGCCGCTGCCACTGCGCCGAGTGTTGTGGGTTCGAATCCCACACGAGACAAAACTTTGTGTGATCCACAAATGGTGGTTCTGAGACTGGGTGTTCTTTGTGTCCGTTGTTTGAATGTTTGTAAAGTCCCCCGCGATACAGAATTTATTCGAAGTGTCGTTTAAAAAATACATGTCAGAGATGCGCGCCTTGGGATCGAACCCGACACCTCTGTGTTCAGTCCAACGGTCTCCCACTATCGTCCAATAATAATAATAATAATTAGAGTATTCAGGGCAGACGCCATTTTATCATCCATAGTTACCAATACACCAGTCCATCAAACACCCATACCCATAGCCCATATATTAGAATCCATACGTAGCAATAGTCCTACGCCTGCTGCGGCTAGTGCCGCTGTAGGTGTTCCATCCCACCTTAGATTAAAACTCTCGATGGGCCTCTTCATGTTGAACCCATGTATCCGTGTAAGCCTCTCAAAGGGTCGGGCACTATCCTAACGTATTAGGGAAATACTCGTGAAAGAGAAACAAATAATAGTATTTTTTCTCCCCCACAATATAAACATCATTTACATTTGGTAGGTTGCATAATTATTTAAATTAGATATTGTGGGGAGACTGGTACCTAAACTAGACTCGAGGCCTGTATTTCAGGCTACCAGGTCTCCACCACTTAGGCTGTACATCTTATTATGTACAACTTGCACTAGTTTGCAGTAAGATATTTGTTACAAAAGCAAAAATAAAATAAAGGCAATGATAAAAAAGGTTTTTTTTTATACGACTAAGGTGGCAAACAAGCATACGGCCCATCTGATGGTAAGTGGTCACCGTAGCCTATGGACGCCTGCAACACCAGAAACATCACTTGCGCGTTGCCACCCCTTTAGGAAAGGAAACTTGGAAAGGAGAAGGAGCGGGAAGGGGGAAAGAGGGTGATTGGGCCTCCGGCACTCTCACTCACCGAACGAAACACAGCAGTAGGAATACTGGTATTTCACGTCGATATTCTGTGAGGGGTAGTCCTTACAAAATTAAAATTTAAAAAATCTGCGTATGTTTGGGCGTGTACGTACGTACGTGTGTGTGTGTGTTTGTTTGTGTGTGTGTGTGTTGGTGTTTATTCTAAGTTTATTATGACCTGTGAAAATATAATTTTGTTATATTTTATTAGGTAAGTATCCTTTTATTTTATTCACCTTCATACTATGCCTACCCGTATGCATTATTGCCTCAAAGATATCCGTAAAGGCATTACAAGATATTACAGTAAAACATATGTAGTTTATCTATAAACAAACAGCGTGGCAGTTTAGTTAAATATGCTAATAGGCCTTATCTGTACGTTACGTACTGAACATATGTAGCAAATACACACTGGTTACGTGAAATACTAATTTTATTTGTTATGGTGTTAGCTTATCGGATAGGTGCAGCCGTATTTAAGTATTCTATATCTTAAGCAAACTCGATAATGAATAAGACTGTTGAGTTTGAGGTCCTAAAATTAATTCTTTTTTGAAGTGAAAACTTCTTTAGGCGCGTTGAGCACTTCTTGGGTGAACAAAAATCATAGAACTCGCGTCATCGTCACGCTTCCACGCTTTCCATTTTTGAATTATTTTAGAATACTAACAAAAATAACGAAATTTTTACACCCCCTAAGAGAGTATGAGGAATCCGACCCGCCCTTTTTTTGTCATGTAGTGTTCATGATCAAGGATTAAAGTTTTCACTTCATCGGCAGTCCCCAAAGACAGCCCCAATGTTTTTTTTATAGTCAACTTTCCCTCTTGGAATAATTCCTGTGTCCCGGGGGACTCCACAAACATTCAAACAACGGACACAAAGAACACACAAACTTGGAACAACCATTTGTCGTGGCTCACACAAATTTTTGTCCCGTGTGGGATCCAAACGCCCAACATTCGGCGAGGCGACCACTTAGACATATGTAGATAAAAGTTCGAACAAAACACAAGCGCACTCTCTACTCCCTAAATCTCATAGTCGGGACGGCAATCAGACACGATAATAGATCAGGCGCAGGAGCAAAGAACATGCGTGCCTAGGCCTAAGTTACTACACCGCCAACTTCCTAACTCCGGGCTGCTACTGCATATTTCTTGATAGAAAATCCTAATTACATTTTGTTCGACCCAGGATTCAAACTCTAGACCTCGTGCACGAAATTAGCATTTACTATCGTTGTTGAAACGTAGCCTACGGACTAAGGATAAGTGCGAACGAATGAAGCGCACACAGGAATAATCTATACATCTATATTTATACAAATAAATAAAATTTAAGTGTTTGTAATGACAAAATAACAGCTTTTTATCTAATGCATATGAAAGTATATAAGGCAACTATACGAAAACACCAATTTTAAAAAAATTTGTCTGTCTGTCGGTCTGTCTGTTTGTTCCGGCTAATCTCCGATGTAATTTTGACGGGACTTTCACTGGCAAATAGCTGATGTTATAAGGAGTAGCTTAGGCTACTATGATTTTAGAAAAAAAATAGGGTTCCGCGTAGACAAACACTTTTTAGTTAAAATCTACGCGGACGAAGTCGCAGGTAACAGCTAGTTCATAATATGGGAGTAGACTGAGTTAAGACAGACTACTGACTGTTTAACTACTGAACTATCAAAGACTTCCCACCTTCCAGGGTGCACCTGTCTTTACAAACAAGCTTATTATCTAGGAAATTGTATTACAAGCTTTCCGCTTGATATATGCAAATCTGCTCATCAATTCTCAAGGTTTAAACACAAAGATAAACAAACGTATATTTATGATCAGTATCGTACGGTTTATAAGATAAATAGATTTTTATCGAAGGTATCGTTTTCCCATTTGTATTCGTTGGAGGTAAGTAGTAATATTACAAATGTTGAATAATTATTATTACTTTTGAGGCCTCGATGGCGTAGTGGTTAGTGTAATCGATTGCCACGCCTGGTGTAAAACATTTGTGTTCATGAACATGGATGTTTTTCTTGGTCTGGGTGTTTCTATGTATAATATGTATGTATTTACAAAAAAAAGTATATAATATGTATGTTTATCCATTGTCTAGTACCTACCCATAGTACAAGCTCTGCTTAGTTTGGGATAGATGGTGTTGTGTGTATGTGATAGAATATTATTATTGTTATATTATTACACCTGGTTATCTTAGAAGGGTAGGCAGGCATGTACCGTGCCATCGCTTTAACGGTGAAGGAGAACATCGTGAGGAAACCTGCATGTCTGAGAGTTCCCCATAATGTTCTCGCAAACATGTAGTCTGCCAACCCGCACTGGGCCAGCGTGGTGGACTATGGCCATACACTTCTTACATTGAGAAGTCCAGGCCCAGCAGTGGGACAATTGAATACAGGACTTTCTTTCTTTTCGTGTGGTAAGTGGCCAACCTTTTGTCAAGAGTTGTTCAAGCCGCCCGTAGGCCTCTGACATGGCTTGACGACGGCTGTCAATTTGGCAACAACCGAGACCGACTTTTTACGTGCCCTCCGAAGCACGGACAGGACTGATATTATGTTATTATTAGGATTATTTGAGGATAAACCTATTGCCCACCGAGCTTGTTTTTGGTATAACTACATGTTGCTAATAAGTTTTCATAACAAAGACAACCAAAAAACAGGACAGCTGGATGTTAGAAAAGAATATTTTTACTAGACTCAAAAATTTAACCCAAAACCAACACTTACGCATACCAACTACAGATAAACTTACGTACAAAAATTATCAACGTTTTTCGACTAATTAAAATAAGGAATCGAATCCAATACCGAACATTCATCAGCCTTAGTTAACACTTAAACGCTGGCGACAAAAATGTGAATACGATATCCGGTGATCAAAGAGACCGGGGCCTTTAGCGCCTCCCAAGTCAAATGAACCAAGTTCGGAAGTTAAAAAATGTAAGATAGGGATCAAAAGTACCCGCATGTAATGTATTGCTTACAAGAGGTCTTAAATTGTGGCAGGGTTTTGTGTGTATGTGTGTGTGATAGTACGTGTGTGTGTGTGTAATTAAGTAAGTGTGTATGTGTGTGTCGAGGATTTTGTTTTAGTGTTAAATGAGTAATAATTTGAATAACGTTGTATTGCGACTGTTTTTACTCTGAGGGGTTAGGCAGAAATCTCAAACCTGTCTTAGACTGTAACGTTGGTTCCTTGACTTTAGTTAGAAACAGTAAAATTATTCGCTTCAGACATGGTACACAATCATTTCTAGGGTTTCGTACCTAAAGGGTAAAACAGGAGCCTATTACTAAGACTCCGCTGCCCGTCTGTCACCAGGCTGTACTTCATGAACCGTAATAGTTAGACAGTTGAAATTTTCACAGATGATGTATTTCTGTTGCCGTTATAACAACAAATACTAAAAAACAAAATAAAATAAATATTTAAGGGGGCTCCCATACAACAAACGTGATTTTTTTGCTCGTTTTTGCTTGATATTGATAACAGCAACAGGTAGACGCTTGAAATATTCACAGAATATTTAGTTACATATACACTTTAAAAATAAATAATGAAATTAAAATAAAACAAATACTTAACGGGGGCTCCCATACAAAAAACGAGATTTTATTTGCTCGTTTATAAAAAATATTTAATTGGGGCTCCCATACAACAAACATGATTTTTTTGCCGTTTTTATAAATAATGGTATGGAATCCTTCGTGCGCGAGTCCGACTCGCACTTGGCCGGTTTTTAATACAAATGCAGCTCCAGGAATTACTCATTACTTAAGAGACTGTACAAACATTTATACAACGGACACACTATCCAGACTGGGAACAGCTATCTATGCATCATTACACAAATCTTAGTCCCGTGTGGGAATCATGTGGGGACAGCGGCATTGACGAGGCACACAGTCCTTGAAATATGGCAATGGCAAGCACTTATTAAAATTTTTTTGTCTGTTAGGAAATTCTCCATAACAGTAATTCCCACTTCCTTTCCTAAAGGGTCGACAACGCGTAAGTGATGCCTCTGGTGTTGCAGGCGTCCGTAGGCTACGGTGACCACTTACCATCAGGTGGGCCGTATTTAAAAAAAAATATCAGAAAATCTGCCTGACAAAAGCCACGTACATTCTTACGTTTCTTTCTTTCTTTCTAATGATACTTTCATCTCTGCTTATACCACATCTCCCTTAGGAGATATACAGACGTCAATATAACAAAAACTGTTTTATTAATACCTATTGTCTTATGTTTACGCGAATGTTATACATTGAAATTAAACAATAAGACAAACTAGCTTTTGCTCGCGGCTTTCTTCGCGTAAATGTAGATTAGGATATAATAGTAACAGTACTGTTTTCAATAAAATATAGCCTATGTTACTCGCTGATAATATCGTTTTCTAATGGTGAAAGTTTTTTTTCATTTTTTTTATTTTGCTTTTCAAAATGACCACACTCCACCTGATGGTAAGCAGTCGTGTGGTCTAAGAGCAGTGGCCTCCACACCGCCCTCATAGCAGCCGAGGCGATGTTGAGGTCTCTACTTTGACGGCCTGAGAAGGTGCTTTTTCACGCCCCGCTTAAAGGACCCAGGATTTAAGGAAGAAGGAAACACGTGCCTTAGCAGAGAATTCCATGCCTTGGTCGTTCGGCAGAGGTATGAGGACCCAAACTTGTTGGTACGCGCTCTAATCGACTCTACCGTGTATGGATGGCATCTGAGCCCAGCACGCGTTGTTCTGGATAGGAAAGGGAAGGGCGGGATAAGGTGGAATATCTTTTTAAAACCGATTAAGTAGTTTTTAAGTTCAATCCTTACAGACAAACAAAAAATCAAATCTCTCCTCTTTATAATATAAGTAGATAATAGAAAATACAAAATTCTAGCAATTTAGGTTACAGATAGTATCGTTGTTAATCTCTACAGGTAAGCTAAAATGTTAGAAGTGCACATCGGTATTACAACCAGTGGGATGTGAACCCGAGAACTCAAATGCAAACCCCGACCTACATATTGGTCTACCGTCACTGTTTTAATACGTAAACCTCGAAACTACAACCATAGAACTATTCATAATCTAAATGAAATCAATAACAGTTTTTTACGATCAACTAAAAAACGATCTCAAGAGGCGCCTCTCGGAGTTTCAAGCTGTCAGATGCGCTCGGATTTCGGAAGTCACACGCCTGTGATCAGATAAGCTCGGGTCAAAAGTACCGCACCCGACCCTCCGACGGTTAAGTGTTAGAATTATGAACAGACGGTGCCATTGATTTTTTAGATATATATCACAAATTTTTATTGACTTACCTATCTGGTGGATAGGTATGTTTTGCTGCTGAATGTGAGGTCTTGGATTCGAATTTAGCGGAAAAGTGGTGCTTGTCATAGGAAATTTTCAGTAGCTGCACAAAGTGTGTAGCTGAGACCGTTGACGGTATAAACTTGCTTAATATTGTAGAAGATATTATATTATAGAAAGCAGCGATAGACTAGTGGGAAATCGTTGGACTGCTACGCAGAAGTCTCGAGTTCTACCGACTTTTCGAAGTTATGTGTACGTATTAAATAGTCAATTATATCTCGATTTAACAGTGAAGGAAAACATCGTGAGGAAACCTGCACGTCTGAGAGTTCTCCATAACGTTCTCGAAGATATTTTAAGTCGTCAACATGCACTGGGTCAGCGTGGTGGACTATGACCTAACCCTTTTTACACTGAGAAAGACCCGTGCCCAGCAGTGGGACAATTTAATACAGGGCTGATATTATTTAATACATAGCTGGTGAAATGTACTCTACATGACTCTTTGTCTCATCTTGAAATAACTTGCAAAATATTGGTACAAAACCCTCCTTCCGAATTGCCCAATAATACACATTCTAACCGACGGGAATCAAATCAAACCTGCACGATCAACCGCAGACATATGTCATATAAACAACTAAGCTTATGTCTACAATAAAGAAACAAAAAGAAATAGATAGCGCAATGTCATTGTATTCATTAACCGGCTCATTACGAAAACACGACTTTATGGGAAACATATATTTTAAACAATGGATGACTTTAAAAACGATGGGAATTCAAGAAAACATTGCTTTACTGTTATGTCAATATTTGAGATTGAACATGAATTATGAGCAAGCGAATAATAGTCTATACTCTATAAAAGAGGAAAGATTCGATTGTCTGTTTGTAACAATTTAACTCAAAAACTACTCAACCGATTTTAGAAATTCTTTTACCATTAGAAATATATGTTATCAGTTATCACTTATCACCGAGTAACATAGGCTATATTTTATTTAAAAAACACGCTAGAAACGGCAACGAATTGCCGTAAATCTTACAGTTCGAAAAAATGGTATCACATGACCTTGAGGTCAGAGGTCAAATGTCATAGTAATTTCGGGGTGTATCGACTATGCTGAGTCAAATAGCGTTGACCGCGAGTCTCTATCTCTTACGGTTCTTGAGTTGAAAGTTGTATAACAGATAGACGCTAGACGGACGAACTGACAAAGCTGTTCTATAAGAGTTTGTTTGTTCGGTTGATACCTATCTCTATCATGTAAGCTCTTTTCATAGCTGTTTCGCTCATGGAATCAAAAACTACTTAAGGTTGTAAGTACTTAATATTTACATATTTGTGCTTCTAGTTACCTACTAGTACCTACTAGATTAAACGGCTTATTCCCGTGCGCTCCAAATCTATTGTTCTCCAAACTTCATATTTCCATACATTCATTACCAGGAGCTCCAAGGATTTTTATATTCAAATAATTAATAAAGCCACATTTACCAATTTCGTTCCCTACAGCTCCAAAACATTATCTAGGTACTTTGATATTTAATTCCCAGCAGCTCCAAGAAAAAGTCAATACTTCAATATAAAAATCGTTACCACGAGCTGTCGGGAACACACTAGTAAGTAGGTCTTTATTTAATGTTGTAATATAATTTGGAGCTCCTGGGAATAAATGTATGGAGATCAGAGGTTTTAAATAAATAAATTAACATAAGCTTTTGGAGCCCTTGGGAACGATTTAAAAATAATAATAATATTTAATTTTATTTTTGGAGCGCTGGGGAACAAAATAGCGGGACGGGCGGGAATAAGCCCTAAACTGTCAACACTATTGCAATTTATAATAACAAAATAAAAATAATCTAAATAGCTTAAATAGAAGTAAACAGTAACTAGTGAAAGTGTTTAAAAACAGCAGTTTAAAGTTTCAAAATTATGTAATAACAGTGTTTTATAAAAAATAAACAACGCGATAAAATCCGTATAAACTTTTTTAATAAAGTTTCTTTTTTATACAACTAAGGCGGCAAACAAGCATACGGCCCACCTGATGGTAAGTGGTCACCGTAGCCTATGGACGCCTGCGACACCAGAGGCACTTGCGCGTTGCCGACCCTTTGGGAGAAAAAGGAAGTGGGAAGGAGAAGTAGCGGGAAGGCGGAAAGAGGGTAATTGGGCCTCCAGCTTTCTCACTCACCGAACGAAACACAACAGTAGGAATACTGGTATTTCACGTCAATATACTGTGAGAGGGTAGTCCTTCCCCGGTCGAGCCGGCCCATTCATGCTGGAATCAGCGAAGCTTCTACTTCACAAAATACGAGTCGTATGAACCCCAGATTTTTGACATTCATTACTATGTGATAAAGAAAAAGAGCAGAAATCAAGACACTTCGTTATTCATTTATATCTCAATGAATCCTAACTAATATTATAAATGCGAATGGAAATTTGTTTGTTACGCTTTCACGCCTCAACTACTCGACCGATCATCATGAAATTTCGCATACACATTGTCAAGTGTACAGAAAAGGACATATCTTCATCTAGAAACAACTCGTTTCCGAGGAATAGAAAATTGTCGTAACCTACTTGACGGGCTAAATTTTGTCAATATAATAAATGGCAAGCCGATAATACTTTACATGTATTTTATGCTGCCATTACATTTTATCATACGCACATTATGATCCTTAAACAAGCCCACACGCTTCAGTTACACACTATATTATACTCGTAATTAGCCATGAACCTTAAGAAAGACATACTCAATAAAGAACCGCCGACGATCCTTAACCCTTCCATCTAAAAATCAGAACCAGAAAAATAATTATCCAACCCGTATAACGTCCACAAAAGGACGACATCTTATCGAGTGTCCCCATAAAGGGACACGTAAAAAAACAGAACAAAACAAGTCTTGGGCACTCTTATCGTAGTGGCGCCGGTGGCACAAAATTTTCGACTTTTTTCCAAAGATCTTGGTGGTAATTGACAGAATTTACGTGCCAGATAAGCGGGGACGTCGTTGGTCCGTTGGTCTATATAATCTGAGGTGGTGTGTAATGCCGGGAAGAATGCGGCTGAGATATAAGTATAACACGTATGTATAAATACAGTAGGTGCCTCACACAGGCTTAAGGCTGAGATGGTTTAGGTAGCATTTTATATAAGAATGAGGCTATGTACTATATGCTAGATTTTGCCAGCGGCTGCGCTGCGTAAATGTAGGCTAGGTTAGGTCAGTAACAGTAATAGTTCCTTTTATCTTTTTGAATATAAGCATGACGCATGAGTCTATATACTAGATTTTGCAAGCGGCTTTGCTCGTGTAAATATAGGTTAGGTTAGTAACTACTTTTTTTGGATTAAAGGTACCCCATGTCCTTTTCTGTTCCCCTGACAACGTGTATACGAAATTTCATGATGATTGGTAGAGTCATTAAGGTGTGGAAACGTAAAAAACAAACAAACTCACATTCGCATTTATAATATTAGTAAGAATTAGAGATGCTTGCTTGCGTAACTTATTCAAACGGTATTAACCTATTAGTGGCCGCGGCACACCGACGACCGGACACAATAGGTTATCAATTATAACTTCACTTACCTATGTTTAACTTCTAACACTTGACAGGTTAATATATATACTTATGTTGGTATTATTACTAACTGCATATCGTAGTTATTTACTAACACGTCAAGAGAGGCACGTTCGAATACTAATTACAATTACCATACATTATTTCTTCATGATCTGTGATTATACTGATTATGCAGTCATCGTAAATCAATGTTTTCTTTTGTCCGTAATTCGTGAAGTTTAAACTGGCAAAGAGAGTTTAAACTGCCGAAATATGGGAATTGATAAATTTTAAATATAACATATTTATATTTAAAATTTTAGATAGTGATAGAACTTTAAATAACGTTTTTAATTTTATATAATTTATATTATGCGCTTAATGTCGTAAAGACTAATGTTTTCAGGATAAGCAATCATATTATAATATAAAGAAAAAGCAGATATAATATAATTATGTTACCAGCGCACGCGAAGTAAAGACTCCTAAAAGTTCCTAAAAGACCTTTATCTAGCGATGCCCGATATTTTGCATTGTATCGATATATCGAATCGTAACGTATCGCAACTGATTGTATCGATACATTAAATGTATCGTATGCCTTTGTATCGATACGGTAAATATCGTATCGAAAATATCGTATTGAATTACAATACTAAAGTAACACGTTTATCTCAATTATTGTATAGATTTCATTATATAATTAACAATTAACAAAAAAAAAACTACAGGTTATGACAAAATAAATGTATTTTAGAGAACTAAAATAGGTTAACTATATTTTAATACACACAATTGTTCACCACGTAAAACCTCATTATGATGTATTTTGAAATGTACTTGTAAATTTGTAGTATTGCCTTTGGTTTTTAGCTCTTGTAAACATAACTTGCATTTTGCACCTAAATCACTTTTATGAAAAATTACCACACATTTGATTTCACCCGTGGAGCCATGACAACGGAATGAATCAAGTTTAAAACATTATCTAAACACAGTCTAATAACATTCGAGTATTGCTTTGTTGAGGTGGGTAGGTACTACATTAATATAATATTAACAAAGTAATACATAGGTATATCTACCAACCTGTATTACATTACAAAAATATAAACCGCATCTACAAGGGCGGCGTCTGCGTCGTTATAAAAGAAGTTTATTTACATTTTGAATCTTTGTTATTGTTAGTCATCACAATTATTTTTATTATGTATCATACAATACGATATTCTTGATTCGATATGCTGGCGAAGCGATACGATACAGCTTAATATCGCATTCCGTTGTATCGATACACCAAAATATCGATACGTATCGGGCATCGCTACCTTTATCCATCGGGTCAAGAAAATCGTTTGCTAAACATTTAATCCGTAACTTTTGGAAAGATAGCTATCTCTATCACATAGGTTCTTTTCATATCTATTGTGCTACTTATTATTTCAAATTATCGACACTTAGGTATGTATTTAATAAGAACAAAATTGTATGCGCAGTAGTTTTTACACGTCCAAAATATCATTAAAGATAAGTTTATAAATAACATCTTAACCGTATTTCAAAAACATTAATATCTTAAAATGTTACTAACAATAAAAACGCCAATAACTCTATATTCAAACAACTATTAATATTGTCTAATAAACACATCAAAATGTTTTCGTAACTTGAAAAACACTAACAACCATTTTACAAAAAACATTCAGGTACACAATGATGAAACAATTTTACACAAATGACCGCAAAATTTCTATACAATTTTAAACGAGAATCACAAATCTTTATGTCAATCTCAATTTGACAGCGGCCCGCTCGTTTGACAGCTGTCATATTAAGTTGACAACTGTGTTACCACCATTTTTTTGGCTCCCTGGACACGAGATGAGTGAAATAAAGCAAAGATTTGTGGTATATTAGACTTAAGTATATTCTTTTTGATGAAATACTTGGGTACTGCAGACTCCTATAATTAAAAAACCATAGATATTCATTTTATCTCTACGTTGAATATGAAGCATTCGTTTATTTAAACATTTTTAAATAGAGGCTATGTGCAAAAGCCTGTGATGAAGCTATGAAATTATTAATATATCTTAGAATACGAGACATAATTAAAAATCTATTGTGTCTAGCCACCGGTGTGATGCTGCGACTCAATAAGTTGTTTTTAAAGTGTCGTTACAGTTAGCGTATGGTTCAGGCTCAGTTAAGTTATAAGTTATAAGGCATATACTCTAACGCGTGCACAAACAATTTACTCAAGTTGTCTTCTCTAGTACGTCGTAAAATTTGATTTCCTTTTAAACCTAAAAATTAGACTTGTAACTTTATTAGTTTTCCTTTTTTGATGCACGCATTTGTATGTTTTCTAATTATTTTTTAAATTAAGCATACTGTATAACATACTTTCATGTTTAGACGCTGCTGTATATAACGCGTGATAATTATGGTCTCCTGTAATTAAAGGAGTACACAAACCAAAAATGTCTTGATTTGTATTTTCTTTTGTGAATAAGATGTGTACAGCCTTTGTTAGAGATCCTTAAAGAAAATAAATAAGTAACGATACAGTTGAAATACGATTCTATTTGTAATAATTAACTGCCCAATGACATAAGCATCGAGAGATCTCAAGTTAGTTTCTGGGTCGGTAAGACAGATTTTTCTGTTAACAAATATGAAGAAATAGAAAAGTTAGAGTCTGAAAGTATACCCAGTAGACAGTAAAATGTCTATTGTCTAGGATTTAAAAACATAACTGGCGTAGTGGCAGTATGTTATACACGTCTGCCACCCTCTTTGGAGAATATAAGGTTAAGCTTATACATGTAAGAAATAGTGTTACAATGAGTCGACTATTTGTTCTGACTGTACTTATTTGCACACAACAATGTTGTAAACTTACGATCTAGCTGCTCAAGTCGTAAATTTGTAAAATAATTGCCCAGCTTGTTTAAGACAATATAACGTTGTCCTTATTTTCTCCTTGACATTTCCTTGAGATAACTTAGTCAGCTAAAATAATGTTCTAAGAAATTGCGTTTTTATTTAATAAAAGCTGTTATACGATCATGAAAACCGAATATCAAATGCTTTAGATTTTATAGATTTTGGTCGCGGCTCCGCTCGCGTAAATGTACCTAGGTTAACTTAGGTTAGATTTTTTTTATGAAATGTACCCTATGTCCTTTTCTGTTCCCCTGACATCGTGTATGTGAAATTTCATGATGATCGGTCGAGTGGTTAAGGCGTGAAAGCGTATCAAACTCACATTCGCATTGATAATATTCTTCTTTCTTCTTTTATTATAATCCTCGACAAAAGCTGGTGATGTCAATTTCTTAAAAATCATGCACTGTTTTACAAAGTAGGTATATTTTGGCTAAAACTGTAAGTAATACATATACCTACCATTTGGTGATGTTATTGTTCACTTAGCTAGATTGCATAGCAATCTGTATAAAGGAAGAATTAATCAACATTCTTTAATAACGAATGTGTGTCATCAAGGAATTTTGACAAATAGGTACGTCGGTCAGTTAAATTAGTAGCAGAAAGGTTAACATTTAAAACATAAACAGTACTACAAAAAAGAAAAGAAAATTATAAATAAATTAATCCATATCTGGCGTGTAGGTACTTGGTACTACGACTTATTTTTTCTATTTACAAAAGTGAACACGCAAATTTGATTTGCCAAATTCCTTTAGCGCTGACGTGTTCGCAAAATACGTGCTGTAATCTTTTCCTTTGCCTATAAAGAAGATAAGCGTGGCGCCTTTTGGCAACGTCGTGATGTTTGTGTTAAGCTTACTTTTTTCTTTTTTTATCTGTTTAAGCTTTGCAAAGGGATTATTCAAATGTGATTACCGGTTAAGCTATTGTAAAAGTAGTGACAGTTAGTTCAGTATTTTGGAGAATGAAGACAAAATTAAGTTTATGCATGTAAGATCTTTTTATTTACATGTACAAAAGCAATAATCATAATAAACAACTTAATTACTATCAACAAACCTAGCTATTTATGAGTATCTTCTCCCTAGCCTTTATTATTCCCAAGTCACTTGGAGTCGGCTTTTCTAGTCTAACTGGATTTGACTGGATATCAGTTTTTACACGGAGCGGCTGCCACCTGACCTTCACAACCCAAAGGCTAACGAAACCCTAAGGCTAGACCAGTGTCAGGATATTATAGGGCACTGACTTCCCAATAACGACTGCCATAGACGTTAATAATAATAATAATAATAATATTTATTCATTCAAACATCAGTACAATACATATACACATATTACATCAGTACACTTGGGCACTAAAAGAAAAGCAATATATCTCTGGCCCCCACACTAGGATTCCCTGTGTCGATGTTCATGGCAGCCGAGACCGATGGCTTAACGTGCTCGGAGAGCACGCGGTTTCACCCGCGTTTATCGTTACTGCGCCGCCCCCGTGGGTCGTAGCATGATGTTATATAGCCTATAGCCTTCCTCGATAAATAGGCTATCCAACACTAGAAGAATTTTTCAAATCGAACCAGTAGTTCCTGAGATTAGCGCATTCAAACAAATAAACAAACTGTTCAGCTTTATAATATTAGTATAGATATTAAACTCAAGAATTCCAATCTTTCTGTCACCTTTCGTTATCATTATCTAAATCTAATAAAGAATATGGTACCTATTTCTGCGTTATATAATTATTACAGCAAATTTAGCCAAAACAATAACATTTTTCTCGAAAGAATTTAGCAAAACAAACATTGATACGATTGTAAATTAAAAACAAAAGTGACCCTTTCTGAGACAGAGATAAAACAATAAAGAATCGTTCGTCTCATGAGCAAGATGTCTTAAACTTTTCACAAGTAATTAGCAACCTTATAACTGTTAAATTAAAGATCAAATTTCAGTAGCAATCACGTTAACATAATAGTCAAAAACTAATACCATTGTCACCAGTAATTCGACACTATTTGACTACACCTCTAATCAGACCGATGCAAATTAAACTTTAACACGTTAAAATAAGATTTAGAATCATTTGAAAAATAAAATTAAAAAAAATTAAGGCGCCACGGTTTTGTCGCCATCGTAATGTCGCGACGATGATATCCGGTGAAGAGAAAAAAGAAAAAGAAAAGGATTTTTTTTTTGTTATTTTTTCGACGGACACATTTCGGTAGGGCACTGACCAAAGCTCTGAAGTACGGGGACGTAATGATTTATTGTGGACTGCCGTGAATGTGGTACTTTTTAGGTCCTGATTTAATTTTTTTTTGGTTTCGGAAGTTCCGATTTCTTTTATTGGCGCCTAGAGCAAAAAAAAATATTTAATTAGTAGCTTAAATCTGTAGAAGTAGATACTAAATGCGGTGACTTACAGATGCGGAAACTTAAAGGTATATGGCTGAAATATTTGGTTGTCTGTCGGATTATAATAGATTTTAGTTAAATAACCTTGTCTCTAGGTTTGTGATCCTAAGGTGAGAAAGGTGATATCTTCTGCGATCTTTTGTAGGCTTAAGGGAATATTTCAGTGCCCACCTCCTAAGATCAACATAACCGTTAGACCAATGCGTTCGTAGAGAAAATGTATATATGTAAGTATTAAACATATAGGTACATAATAGCATCAAGTATATTATGTATTTACTCACGCCCGTTTCCCGGAGACGTAGGACTTGCTACGATCCTGGCAAAATTATTTTTATCTCCTATTTACGTCTCATCATATTCTTGAAGTATGATCGTCAGTGCAGAACCCTTGTTTTTTGTCTTTTCTCCAGGCAGTTTCTGGTCTAGTGTGAGCTGAATGTTGGCTAAGTCTTTCCCTTCCGTCTGTCGTAGGTATTCATCAGTAGTGTTAACTTCATATGATAAAATCATAGGCTCGGTTTGTGTTACTAAAATACTTAATCAAGAATTCGCTGCCTCCACGCTAAGTATTGGTGGATTCAAATACTATACAGGTCAATAAAATTATATTCATGTGATTAAAAAATTATCAAATGTGCGTTAAAAACTCCTGCAAAATTGAAGATTTATCGAATTATTAAAATTATTATCTCTAATCTAAACCAAACCTTATTAAAAAAGACAAAAAACAATCAGGCTTGTGTTTACGCAATAAACACAAACCTAGTTTTTTTTTGTCTTTTTGTCTCTGATCTATAGATCACAGACAAAAAAATAGGTTAGAATATTGTATGGTAACGCTGGTTTTCCGAGTCTGATTGATGCGAACTCAGAACAAGGCCATTGAAAATCAGTACTGGGGTGGGTTATGCCCAACTCAGTGTATGCTGAGCGTCCATCCAGATTTCTTAAACACGACGTATCTTTCGCTATTAACTTTGATTAATATTGTTACTGTATTACTATTCTTCTCAGAGATTCAGGCTCAGACATAATAAATCGGGCATGCCATTCTCATTGGCGTAAGTGGAGGCTAGAATTGTGTCCACCCCAGGATGCCGAATTATTCCCAATAGTTTTGTGCTGTGTCAGATTCACACTGAAAATGCTAATGTTATATACAGTCATTGCTGTTTAGGAGCTAGCACCACCTGAAAACATAGCACTAGATATATCATTAATGCTTATTTTTAAACCCTAGGACCATTGACACATACATTTGCATTAGAATCTTAATTGTCTTCATCTCTTGCCCGACGCACAGACCCAGAATTCCAGACACAAACCTTCTTTCTCTCTTGCTCCTAGCAAATTGATGAGTAAACCAATCTTTTGTCTCTTTCATTCGTTTGACTGAACGAATCTATACTAATATTATAAAGCTGAAGAGTTTGTTTGTTTGTTTGAACGCGCTAATCTCAGGAACTACTGGTTCGAATTAAAAAATTATTTTAGTGTTGGATAGCCTATTTATCGAGGAAGGCTATAGGCTATATAACATCAAGCTACGACCCACGGAGGCGGCGCCGTAACGATAAACGCGGGTGAAACCGCGGGAACATCTAGTTTATATATAATTTAACTATAGGCATTTCTATGACACCTTATATGTTGTTGAATACACAATGTGAGAGCAGAGACAAGCTTATTATCAGATCATGTGTGTTTACACAAATACCTTCACGCCGAACCTATACGTGACTTATACCCATATTGGTTCACACAGCTAATACGTCAACAGACCTTATTCAATCAATGGCGATTGGAAAACGCCGTGAGTTTCTTGCAGGTATCTTCTTATAGGTTCAACTGGCTTAAACGTAGCTTTAGTAACTTAGTAAACTTACTAACCATTACTTTTACATTCTGGCGATTGAAAACAGGGCCGTGAGTTTCTTGCAGGTCTTCTCATAGGCTTGGGCTTTGTGTGAACTATTGGGCAGTCATTGGACTGTCACACAAAGATCTCGAATTTGTTTCCACGATAACTGAAGACTTTTCGATCTAAGTGCGTTAACTATAATAATAATTCCAAAAAAAACGTTGATTGTAATGTTGTGAGGAGAACTGTATGACTAAGAGTAATGTTGTCAAAGATATGTGATGTCTGAACGATGGGACCTGTTCTATACTAACATACAAGCCCTAGTTTCTAAACGAGGCGATATCTTATGATATACATAATTATACGCAGTTTCCTATATTATTAATGCAAATGTGAGTTTGTTTATTTGTTTGTTAGGCTTTCACGCCTAAACTACTGGACCGATCGTCATGAAATTTCGCATACTCGTTGTCAGGGGAACAGAAAAGGATATAGGGTACCTTTCATCCAAAAAAGGGACAGTTACTATCCTAACCTGACCTACATTTACGCGAGCGAAACCGCAAGCAAAAGCTAGTATATTATATATGTAGAAATTAGTAATTAAATATCTTTTAAACATAAAACTACTACTGACTCTCAAAACGCTACGGAGGTTTATTATAAACTCATTTCAAAGACAGGATAAGTCAGATTTGGTATATTTTTTGTTCGTCTGTCCTCATTGTCGTAAACCCTACAGTAGCCTGCTCTTGTCAAAACTTTTTACTTTTTATAGTTACGGCGGCGGTGGCACACCGGGACTCGTCATAAACCATCAGTTGTACTTAGTAGTGACGTCACTGTTTGTGGCTTTGAAATGTTCTTTATTTAAAACATTAATTAGTGTTTTGTCTTTAATGACTGGTAATGTTTTTATTTGTTGCTTATCCTGTAATGAAAAATGGATGTCAAGGTTTGACCTGTACCTGTATTTGCCTGAACCTAGCAACTAACCTAAATGTAACTTCAGGTACATAGTAAACTCACTAACCTATGGATTTTGACGTTCATTAGTGTTATCTTGTAAGAAAGATGTAGAGTCAAATCAAGAGATATTAAAAGTATTTACTAATTATACGTTTCTCGATCAACTCAGAGACATTTTAGACAAAGGCCAGGTTAAGAGCACTTAAACCGGCGAGCGTGTACCTATGAGGAATGTGATGAAAGTGAATGAAGCCAGAGAAGTGTGTCAGGATCGTAGCAAATGGAAATCCGTAGTCTCTGCCTACCCCTCTGGGAAACAGGCGTGAATCTATGTATGTATGTACCTACTTGTGATAAATTTTGACCTATGTTAACGAAACATTTTGTAGTTGAACGTATATCCCAGGATCTTTACAGGTGGCATGCTATAGTCTATGACTCTATGTATATACTGAATAACTGCCTCCGTGCCGCAGCGGTAGTGAATGCGACTGCTGTGCATGAGGTCCCGGGTTCAAATCCCGGGTCGGGCCAACAAAAAGTTATTGGGTTTTCTGTTAAGAATTCTCAATAGCAACCCGGAGTTAGGAAGTTGGCAATGTTAGACACCCCCGTGCCTCGGAAAGCACGTAAAGCCGTTGGTCCTGCGCCTGATCTCTCTCCGGTTGTGTCGGATTACCGTCCCATCGGATCATGAGAGTTAGGGAACAGAGAGTGCACTTGTATTTGCACACACACTTGTGCACTATAATATCTTCTGCGGTGATGGCCAGTCTCCGTTAAGATTGGTCGCCGTGACCGAAATTCGGTCTGGAGGACATTATTATTATTATATACTGAATATGTCGTTTAAAGAAGTAACACATTTTTCCACGGATTGGCAAGCCACATAATATTATCGCATTTGCTATTGCATAGACATGAATTTAAACTACTAAATACGAATTTTATTGCGGTTTATTTTGTAAACACTACTTTTAGATAACTTAAACTATTTAAATTTACACTTTTCCTGACGTTTTGGTCGCTTTTCAGCAACTATGGTCAGGGAGAGTTAGTTAGTTAGTTAGTTGGACGTGTGTTATCCGCACTTAGCCCCACAATTGGGCCATTGTGCGTAAGTAACCGACGCGAAATATTGTTCGGTTACTCATAAGTCATACCACCTCCGCTCCATCCAGAAAGATGTTGCGCAGTGCCTCCTCCATCGTATCTGGACTGTTTAGAAATTTCGCCCGTTGGTTGCTCACGCTTTTAGAATGTAGGAGCACGTGAGCCGGTGTCTCCTCAGTCTCCATGCAGCCTCTACATAAGGGACTGTAAAGAAGAGTTAGGTAATCCGTGACTGTGGTAAAATAAACTGTGACAAAATCCGTATGCAGTAGTTTTTTTTTAATGTATAACATTAACGTAAATATAATTAAATATGATAAAAATACAGGGATCAAACAACACAGTTAAAGAAATCCTTAATCGACTACTCCCGGACTACAGACAATCCTATCTAAGGATAGATTAGCGAGTATATATTTAAACCAACACGTCATACGAGCAGTCAAAAGCACTCAAACATACAGACATAACCCGGTGTATCACTAACCCTCACTAAGCGCAACTCTACGCACGTAATCTGACGTATGACGGTATTAAGCACTTTTTGTGCTCCGATGACGGGACAAGCAAGTGGCTTGTTTCAACCCGCTAAATATATTGTAACAGGCAATTGTTGAGGATAAAACAGGAAAAATTGCAGTATGACAGAAAACAGGACTGCACGCATGGCGTAGTTCGTGTGGATTGGTTTTATTGGTCGCTACTGCCACTGCACGAGTAGGTTGGATATCCTCCTCCGTCAGTCGTATTCCTCATGTCTGAGGGTCGTGACCTCCTCCATCCATTAATTATCTCACGATGTTACGCCATCTTGATCTATCTCCGGCCACTCGGAGAGTATCGTAGATAGTGGAGTGGAGTGTGGTGCGAATTTGGTCGGACCAACACATCGGGCTGCGGCCCCTCGCTCTTTTTCCTTCTACTTTTATAGATATCCAGGTTGGATATACGGGACAATAATTGGTGTGATCCACAAATGGTTGTTTTCAGTCTAGGTGTTCTTTGTGTCCGTTGTTTGAAAAGTCACAAGTGACACATAAACAAATCCGAATGCAAAGATACTACACACATATGCCCCGATGGCGTAGTGGTTAGTGTAAGTGACTGCCACGCCTGAGGTCGCGGGTTCGATTCCCGCACATACCAAACATTTGTGTGCATGAACATGGATGTTTGTCTTATTCTGGCTGTTTCTATGTATAATATGTATATATTTACGAAAAGAAAAAGTATATATGTATGTTTAATCCATTGTCTAGTACCCATAGTACAAGCTCTGCTTAGTTTGGGTTAGATGGTGTTGTGTGTATGTGATAGAATATTATTATTATTTCGCTAACTATGGTTTAGGTCCCACTTAATAGGCCACAAACGTATTGCCATTCGCTGCCAATATTCGATGCAGCAAGACAATTATTTTGTATTACAGATTCAATGTTTCGGCAGTGACTCGTTTTTTGATGAAGATGTTGAGGTCAAGATGAGGTTTACATGTTTGCACAGATAAAAACACTAAAATAAATCGAGAATAAAAATTTAAATTAACTATATACAGATTTTATCGCGTTGTTTATTTGTCACTATTACAAAATTTAGAAATTGTTACACTACTATTACTATTAAACTTTACTAATTTTTAGAACACTGGAACATTGAGACAACTACCATCTTAGTGACCATGGCTGCTGAAAAGCAACCAAGACGTAAAGTGGGGAAAGTGTAAACATATATATAAATAGTACAATAGTATAGTAATAGTATAAATAGTTTTAATAATTTAATAAGCTTAAAAATTTGTAAAGTTTAATAGTAATAATAGTGTAACAGTTTCTAAATTTTGTAATAAAGTGTCAAATAAACAACGCGATAAAATCCGTATATAGTAGTTTAATTTCAATGAATAACATTCGCGTAAACAGAAGACAATATTATAGAATAAAAATACATAAAATCTATTGCAGTTATTGATGCTTATTTAATTTTGATAATAATCTCTACAACATGTTTGCACAAACCCGGTATTGAACTTCAAACCGCACGATATCCGCATTCACTAGTATTTCTTACTAATATTTTATTACCTTACTCTCTAAACGACACAATCACGACGCGGTATATCTCAGAGATAAGCAGAAATGTAATCACCTGTCAATCAAGTGATCTTACGAGCACAAGCGGTTCCGTGTGATTTAATTAGTCTAGTCCGTGGGAACTACAATTTGATGTGTCATTATAATATTTTATCTGTACCTTTTGTGGTGTATCTGTGGATCGAAAGCGCTACTGTGGAATGAGGCTTTTAAAAGCGCGGGTTTTTAAGATCTAAGTTCACTGACTTGATGGTGTAGAAGTTTAAGTGTTCGCACTGTTACCGAGTTGAAGATTGTGGGTTGAATCCCCATTGAAGATAAAACATATGATTCACATTTGTGAACACAAGTTTATATCTTTGAATAGCAAGCGTTTATTTAAACATTGCAACAGCTACAACGAGCACCCTGATTCGGCACAAATATTTATTATTATGTATATAAACTTATTACGATAGAATTACATATTAAACACACTACCTACATCTAAGGCGCGGCGGACCGCTGGTCTTTATATAAAGCCCTCCAGACCAAATTTCGTTGACATTGGCCTTTCAGAACGGAGTCTAGTCTCCCGCGAAAGGTATATTATAGTGTGTACACAAGTGTGTGCGCAAACATATATACATACCTATTCGTACTCTCTATTTTCTCACTCTCATAGTCCGACCGGAAGGCAACCCGACACGACCAGAGAGTGATCTGTCTTTTCGAGAGATGTCCAACACGATCTTCCTAACTCCAGGCTCTACTATTGATAATATCATGACAGAAGAACCCAAAAAATTATGTTGATCAGACTTATTTGATTCAAAAATTAAAGTCTTCACAATGCGTGAAAACCTGGATTCAAATCTTAAGTTAACCGGAGAGAGGTCAGGTGCCAGGACCATGTCGTATTTCCGAGGCGCGTGATAGTGCAACGATCTTCCTAACTTCAGGTTACTATTTAAAGTTTTATAGGAATGCCTATGTTAATAAACAATTTACTACACGGGAATCGAACCCGAGACTTTACTTATTTATCTACTTAATGTATCCAAGCTACAAATAAATGTGAGACTTAGATAAGTGCTACAAAGGGAATTACCGGCACTGGTCCGACAGACAACACTCACGAACAATATATAATATTTATTACGAACATAAATTCACATAAATTCTACATACATATATTTTATAGCCAAAATTACTTAATCTAAGTGGAGCCTAGCTTTCTGTCGGGCCAATGCGCAGCAACTGGCCGACTCGTCTCTCATACCTCGCGCTTGCACACACACACATTATAACGCATACATACGTACCCCTACAGTTTCTTAACATAGAAACCCCATAGATATTTGCTACTCCGACCTAGGATTCGGAAACTAAAGACCTCATGTACGACCGGAGAAAGATCAGGCTGCACACCAACGACTTTACGTGGTTTCCAAGGCACTAATCATAAGAAAATTCGCCGCTTATTTCGTGGCCTATTGACTTGAGAACACAGATTATAATCATCCGGTGCGCTTGACGTCTATATTCACATATCGTGACTCCATCTTGGACTCTGAAAAAAAAACGCGCTTTTATTATAATCAAATGAGAGATTAAGAGTCACATGTCCTTTTCAGAATACTTTTCCTTTCTTAATATATATTATGGAAGGAATAATAGAAGCAAAGAGAAAGATAGGAAGACCAAAAAGAAAGTACAGTAATACCTTGACTTACGCTACCCCGTCATACGCGAACTCGGAATTACGCGATTTTCAAATCTCGTCGATTCGTCTTTTGTTTGATCATCTTAGAACTCTCAAATATCAATTTTAGACTAACTGTCCCTGTGCTATTGTTCAGGAATTTAGGGAATATTGCAAGAGAAAGAGTCTTTGAGACGTCAAACCACTTTCTTAGATGTTATGAAGGCTTCTACATCACAATAACGGCAGTTTGCAATTTTATATTTGTAAAATCTAATATGTAGGTATTTATATGCTAAACTATACCCCGACTTACGTGAATTTGACTTACGCGTTTATCGCTCAGTCCAACCTATCGCGTAAGTTCGGGGTATTACTGTATACAGATCAACTGAAAGAAAAAGCAAATGTAGAGACATAGAGAAATGAAGGATTTGGCTTCGGACCGAGAAAGATGGAAATTGCTACACCGACAAGTGCATAGTACTTAAATATTAAAAAAATATTGAATGGATTATAGATATATACCTCCCGAAGTAGATAGGTTATGTGTATTACAAAAATAATTCGGTAGCCATGTTTTCAGTCAAATGTGTGTAAAATTAAATTCGGCAAAATAGACGACACGCCTATTATTTGAAATTTCCAAACTTCGTGTAACATACTTACATACATACACGCCTGTTTCCCAGAGGGGTAGGCAGAGACTACGGATTTCCATTTGCTACGATCATTCACTTTCATCAAATTCCTCATACACGCTCGCCGGTTTAAGGTGCTCTTAACCTGCCTTTGTCCACAACGTCTACGATCTGATCGAGAAACGTTCGCCCTTGCGACTGTTCTATGCAAACTGTTGCAAACTTCGTGTTGCTACTACTTATTACTAATTTCTCTTCTTCTTAGCCTTTTTCGACCGCATGGGTGTAGGCCGCCTCCTTCAGTTTATGCCACTTCTCACGGTCTTGGGTGACTTCAATCCTCTTCACTCCAGCTGTTCTCTTGATATCGTTATGCCAACGCATCTGCGGCCTTCCTTGTGGGCGCTTCTCGCCCCATGGTCTCCACTTCAGCAACGCTTTACACCACGAGCCCTGTTTTCTGGCCACGTGGCCTGCCCACTCCCACTTTGCAACACGCTTGGTTACGTCTGTGATTTTGCTTTGTTGTCGAAGCCAGTCGTTTCGTTTGCGGTCCCTCAATTATACCCACCAGTTGTCTTTCAATAGCCCTCTGGGCCACTTGGAGTTTATTTGAAATCTCCTTAGTGAATACCCAGGTTTCAGCTCCATACTTTACTCCATCACTACTAATTTCTATATTATAATATATAGGATTAAATAAAATTTACTATAACCAGCATACTTAATTACAACAGAGCTACCGGAATGGCGCCAGAAAACACAAATTTGACCGTTTAACAGCTCACAAATACATCCTGCCTGACAATAGGGTCTTTCGGACCCTGCCATATTAGACCCCCTTATTTGACTTTAACATTAGCCCGGGAAGTCTTTAAATCTCACCGCAGTAGGACTTGCTAATTTAAAACCACCGTCCTTAACAAACATCGCTTGTACCAACATGCGATACGATACAGGTCAAAATGGCATAAACTTAAAACAAATTTTGTATTATAAATTCCTTGTAGTGGTATAAAAGTTACATACGATTATCGACTCTATAGATGTGTTGAGGTGGATATAAAATATTTGAATAGTCTTTAAAGATGGGATTTCAATGTTTTATTTTCTTTCAGTTAGATTCGTGGTGAGTTGTTAATTTTACAGTTTGTTACTGCTTGAATATTGTTTAAACACACTGTATATATCTAAAGAGGGTAGCCAGATGAGTACACCTTCATGTTGTCAACTATAGTTTATGTCGTAATTAATAGAGATATATTGCTTACTAGATGTTCCCGCGGTTTCACCCGCGTTTATCGTCACTGCGCCGCCCCCGTGGGTCGTAGCGTGATGTTATATAGCCTATAGCCTTCTTCGATAAATAGGCTATCCAACACTAAAAGAATTTTTCAAATCGATCCAGTAGTAATCACGCAGAATAAAGCAGGAGAAACATCGTTTGTACTATGTCTGTAATGGGTAATTATTTTGCTGCAATGTTATTTTAAAACTGCGATACCTCCTAAGATATTCATTGAAATCGAATGATGTAAAGGGCAATTTTGTTTTAAGTTAAATACTTGTGATGAATAACGTATTTATTTGGATAAGGATTAATATCATGTTTATAATAATACCTTCGCAAATAATGCATTATTTTAGAACAAATTTGCTTAGCATAAAAATGGTTATAGTGAGCCAACCTTAAAAGATAGACATATGCTGTCGCGGACTTTTTTTTAGAACTTTTAAAGGGCAACAATTCTGTGATACATGATTTTTGCGAAACTTTAACTGTTTACGCAGCGCACGCAGCGGAAGCTCTCAAAAGGAAAAAATACCCTCCGATTTTGAAACATTCTTCATTGGTGCTCAGCTCCTATTGATCTTAGCGTGATGATATATAGCCTATAGCCTTCCTCGATAAATGGGCTATCTAACACTGAAAGAATTTTTCGAATCGGACCAGTAGTTCCTGAGATTAGCGCGCTCAAGCAAACAAACAAACAAACTCTTCAGCTTTATAATATTAGTATAGATTCTTTCTCATTCTTTTTAAATGATTCCTTTTTCGTCGTATTGTAAAATATTATGCGGCTGACGGCACAACAAAAAGGGACAAAATAATTTGGGACGAAATAGGAATTACATTAAGAAATTAATATTTATTTCAATTTAGGGGCATATAAGGAACAAGTTTTAGGTCGAATACGTATTTCTACGTTTGGATCGAAACATGAGAAACGAATACGGAATAAACCCTTACTACAGATACATTTCGAATCACAATGTCCCACATGGTAATCGAATCCTGTACCTCACGATCACATTGGATCGTGAGGTACAGGATTCGATTACCATGTGGGTGTGGCTATTGAGCCGTAGTTGTATTATTGCAAGCGTCTATAAGCTATTGTAATCGCTTAATATCAGCATTTCTTGTTAATCATATTAGTTGTATCTAATAAAGATTAATAACTATAAAATTAATAATAATAATATTCTATCACATACACCCAACACCATCTAGCCCAAACTAAGCAGAGCTTGTACTATGGGTACTAGAAAATGGATAAACATACATATACACTTTTTTGTAAATACGTACATATTATACATAGAAACACCCAGACCTAGACAAACATCCATGTCCATGCACACAAATGTTTGATTTATGCGGGAATCGAACCCGCAATCTCAGGAGTGGCAGTCGGTTACACAAACCGCAACGCCATCGAGGTCGTTCCTTGTTGTTCCTTGGTGCCGTAGCATAAGTTTGTAGCCGATAGCAAGGTCTCAGTTTCAATTCCCGAGTCGGATAATCTAGTATTTCGATCTTTGGTATGGAATTCTCAATAGCAGGACATAGACTGAAAGTGTAGGTACAGTTTAAGTTATAATTGATTCGCCTTTTTAATATTATGTGGGACTTCAATCATATAGCAGCGATAGCCTAGTGGGAAACCGTTGGACTGCCACGCAGAGGTCTCGAGTTCGAACCCAAGGCGCACATCTCTGACATTTCAAAGTTACGTGCGTATTATATATTTAACTAGCTGTTACCTGCGACTTCGTCCGCGTAGATTTTAACTAAAAAATGTTTGTCCCCGCGGAACCCAACTATATTTCTCTGCCCAAGTTACTTAAATGGCGTAGTTTTTATAGTGTAAAGCTAGATAATAGCATGGCTTACTCAAAAACAACATTTAAATATGCGTCGTTAGATTACACGCTGTCACAGAATGCGTAAGAAAAATAAAGATTCACAGCTCCTCCCCCGTAGGTGATAGCGTGATAATATGTAGCCTATATGTTGACCCGACCTGTTAGTAATATTCATGTAAAATTTGAAGTAAATCCATGCAGTACTTTTTGAGTTTAGCCCGGACATACATACAGACAAACAGACAAAAATTCTAAAAACTATATTTTTGGCTTCGATATCGATTTTAGATCACGCCCCAAGTATTCTTTTAAAAAAATATTCAATGTACAGTTTTGACTTTCCTACGATTTTATTATATGTATAGATTATCGCTTGCTTTAACGGTGAAGGAAAACATCGTGAGGAAACCTGCATTAGACATGCATTAGAGTTCTCAATAATGTTCTCAAAGATATGTGAAGTCTGCTAACCTTCTCACACCGAGACGAGGCCCGCGCCCAGCAGTAGAACAGTTTAATACAGGGCGGATATTATTATTGAACCATAACCCACGAAATGTGAGTGTAATAAAATAATACACATCGGCCAACAAGACCTTAGCAGACGTACAAGCATGAATATTCCACCTTCAAAACACAAAATCACAAATAATAATATAAAACCCGATTGCCTTCACACAGCATCGAACACCTTCACCTCAACACGGACCAAAACAAAACAACATCCCTATTTTTTACGACCTATTTTTTACCAGCCGTGTAAACAGTAACTTGAAGGTCTTTGGCGGTAAGTAAGAAGCGGTGAAAATCAGTAAAGAGGGGTAAAAAAAATTATAAGACGTGGATAAATATTGGGTACTTGACTCTAAGGCTTTTGGGTTAAACTTCGAATAAGGTAAGTAATAATAAGGTAAATTTGTGTGCCTTTCGGTCTTGACTTGTTTTCAGTTTATATACCACTATTTTTATCCGCGGCTTCGCTCGCATAAAAGTAGGTTAGGTTATATTACCTAGTACTTTTTTTTAAAATAAACTTAGCCTATGTTATTCGGTGATAATATAGCTTTATAATGGTGAAAGAATTTTGAAAATAGTTTGGGCGTTTTTGAGTTAAATCCTTACATTAGTAGAGATTATTAGTATTAGATCATGGTTTTAAACCTTTACGAGGTATGGCAGAGACGTTCTGTCGTAAATTTTTGAGAGTTCAACGAAACGGAAAATTTTTAGGATTAGATGATAGAGACATGAGTTTCAGATAGAAATACATAAGTGCTTTCAGAAGAAGTAGATAGAGTTCCAAGATATGCATATTCTGTGAACCTGGTATATCTCATTTGCATTTCAAATCTCATATCTTTAGGCTCTCTTGTCAGTTAAAGTTGCACCTAAAATAGTTTTCTACAGAACATCTGTCATTTCAGCTCATTTGTTAGAGGTCTTTCGTAGAGGTCTAGTGTCTCAGTAGAGAACATCTGTCTAAATCTTGCGACGAGGTGTTCCTATCGCAGGACGATCAAGGTATCTACTATTTGGGTTCTCCTTTTAGGCAATTCTTAGTGGTGCACGGAATCTGAGAATATGTGGTGAATGGTGGTAAATGCTGAGCACGGGCTTCTTCTCAGTGTGAGTAGGGTCAGGCCATAGTGCACAACGCTGCAAAGTGCGGATTGGCAGACTTCACATATCTTCGAGAACATTATGGAGAATCCTCAGACATACAAATTTCCTCACGATGTTTCCCTTCACCGTTAAAGCAACCAATCATTAACTAATACGCACATAACTTCGAAAGGTCAGAGCGCAGATCGATCTTGAGACCTCTGCGTGGCACTCCAAGGGACTCTCACTGCTTCACTATAAGCCTTAAAATATCAATGGCAAAATGTAAGCATTATACCTACAGTTCTGCCTACCCTCTTTTCATGTATATATATATATAGGTGCGTGAGGTGTAGGGTCTCCTTGTGGCCGGCTCCTTTAAGCACGGTCGTGTAGATAAGCGGCGCTGTCCGCGGCTGCTTTGTGTCCGGCTTTGTGCCGCCGCCGCCTCCGATTCTGTTATTGAATATAGGGTTGCTGCTATCGACTTTACTTATAAATATACTAGCTACACGCAGCTTTCCTCACCTGGTATGACGGACACTGCACGGATGGCATAGTGGTTTAAGTGGTCGCCTCGCCGCTGCCTCTGCGCCGAGTGTTGTGAGTTCGAATCCCACACGGGATGAAAATTTGTGTGATCCACAAATGTGTGATCCACAAATGTGTGATCCACAAATGGTTGTTCCGAGTCTGTGTGTCCTTTGTGTCCGTTGTTTGAATGTTTGTAAAGTCCCCGCGACACAGGAATTATGATTAATGCGGAAGTAGTATTTTTATAAAGTGATAAATGATTTTCTACACTTGAGATGTTAGGTCCGATGCCCGAGCTGGGTAGTGATGTTGGATTTTCTGTAAAGAACTAATCTTATAATTAATATACTAGAAGCCACCCGCAGTTCTGCTCGCATCGCACGTCATTTATTTTCGCTTGAGATGTTTGGTTCGATTCAGATCAGGTGAAGTGTTATTTGATTTTGTTGTAAAGAAAAAAAAATTATGTTATATAAAACAATTTAGTAGAAAATTATTGTTTGATGAGCTAGTAGTAATTTTACGTCTAACATTTAATATTTTGTATTTCATGTTAGTCTTTCTTGCATAAATAATTATAATTTTAACATATTCGAAAACCTATAAACGGCTGCTGAAAAGCAACCGAAACGTCAGGGAAAGTGTAAACTTAAATATAAACAGTTTTAAAGCTATTGAGTCGAAGCGGCACACCAACGGCCAGGCACAATAGCTTTTTAATTATGTCTGGAATTACAATAATTGACATAATATATTAGTAGTACACTGACTTTTGATTCCATAACTTATTAGTTATTAATCACAACACCGGTACACCGGCGGCCACACAATAGGTTATTAATTATGTCTGGCTCCAACAATTGACTGGTTAAGTACACTAATTTAAATTAAATTAAATTAGTATTAGTTTTATTATTCTACTTTTTTTATTTTGTAATTTGTATACTTTTTGTTTTTTGTTGTTTTTTTATATTTTTTCGTGTTTTGCGTGTGCCCTTATGTGCCAAAATAAATATTTTTCTCTATCTTTCAAACAAACTCATTTTCGCTTTTATAATATTACTTAGGAAGTTAGGATGTATAGACACAAATTGTTATTTCCTTCTAATTATTTTTATTAATATATCGGTTAATTGCCGTTTCTAAAAAGTGATTATACATTTATATGGAAATAAAGATTTTTGACTTTGATACAAGTCATTTTAATCATATTTGAAACAAATTCGATAGTCGCAGCCCTGCGCACGCGGCGACCGGCCATATTATTGACACAATAAATTCTAACACACGCGTTTTTAAAACCAGCCTCCACGCACACACGCACAGCTTACAAGATCAGGTGTGATCACACACACGCACACACCCTCACACACACATACACGCCGCGAGAAAACACACACATCGGCGACCAATATACGTAAAAATTAGAAATGCTAGATCGGGAATATGAATTTTGGGACAAAAATGATTACATACTAGATTTTGTCCGCAGCTTCGCTCGCGTAAATGTAGGTTAGGTTAGGTTAATGACAGTGTCGGATCGATGTCCTGGGACCTGAAAGCGGCGCTTCTGGGGTCGCTCTACCGTTGGCGCCAGGAGGCGCTGACTCGAGGCGAAGGACCAGCTCCTCCCGGTCTAGAGGCGCCGCGGTCCGAGCTCCGCCAGTTCCTGGTGGAAGAATGGAGGAAGGCTATAGGCTATATAACATCACGCTGTGACCCACGGGGGCGGCGCAGTAACGATAAACGCGGGTGAAACCGCGGGAACATCTAGTTTCTTTATGTGTGTATAGATGTTCCTGCGTATGTGCGTGATGTTATATAGTCTATAGCCTTCCTCAATAAATAGGCTATCCAACACTCAAAGAATTTTTCAAATTGAACCAGTAGTTCCTGAGATTAGCGCGTTCAAACAAACAAACAAACAAACTCTTTAGCTTTATAATATTAGTATAGATAAAGGTAGTTACAGACTGCTTGTATCATGTCAGACGCAATTAACTCTCTAATATTTACATGGTTTTATCTTATGCGATTGCTTCCTCGGTTTAGTGGCTGATGAGTACGGCTAAGGATCTCTGAGACCCAGGTTCGATTCCGGATCAAGTCAAAAAAAGATTTTTCTAGAGACAACTCCCGCATTAGGTGGGGTATTTCCTGTATCGTGAAGGCATATTTCCTGTACCATGGAGGACTTTACAGACATTCAAACGACACCCAGACTCGGAACTACTATTTGAGGACTATAACATTTTTTCTCCCGTGTGGTATTCGAACCCACTATACGATGCACAGTGGCAGTGATGATGATGAGGCAACCACATAAACTACTGAACACCCTTGTTCGAATCCTGTGGCGGGTCAAAAAAGTCATGACTCTTTTTTTGAAGTGAAAACTTCTTTAGCGGCGTTGTGCACTTTTTTGTGATGGGTAAAAAATGTTAAACTCGCGTCAGGACACGTGACCTGATCCAAAATTCGTAAGACGGAGGGAGAATTGTCATGTTTGTGTACGATAGCGCAATAAATCAATATTGTATTTTACCACATAAATGATAGTACTTTTATACTGATAATTAAAGCAATTCGTGCAAAATTATTCCCTAACCATTCCAAAATATCAAAAATGCACAATAATATTCAAGTTTTCACTTCTGCCGGCACTCCCGGAGTGCAACCCGTTGATTTTTTTAAAGATAACTTCCTCACTAGGAATACTTCCTGTATCGCGGGAGACTTCATAAACGTTCGAACTAAACAACAGATACACAGAACATTGATGGATGGTGAAGTGGTTTAAATGGCTGCCTCGCCATTGTCACTTCGCCGAGTTATGGGTTCGATTCCCACAAACAGGACCTCCGAGTCTGGGTGTACTTTGTAACTGTTTTCTGAAAGTTTGTAAAGTTGCCCGCGACACAAGAATTATTCATAGCGCGGATGTCATCTTGTTAAATAAAAAATAACTTACTTTGACGTTCCTAGGTGTTACTTTGTGACTTACATGAATAAATGATTTCGTCTTGTCTTGACGGATTAATAATGTTTTATATCCTTGTCTAATTGTATTCGCAAATTGTTTAAACAATAATACGTATACTAATAGACATCAGAATTCCCTACGTTTATATCGGTTTACTGTGAATGACGTCACAAATTACGTCATCGACGATGACCTCGAAACAAACATATTAAAATACAACGTCACTCTATTTGTGCGATCATAGGTCGAGAATTAATTGACTGATTTTCATGATTATTTTTTTAGAGTGTAAATACGTTACCTGACTTTTGTTACATATTGACGATTAAACCACTAAAACAATTTTGATAAAATTTGTTGCAGATATAGTTTAATAGCTGGAGACATGGGCTATATTTTAATAAAAATACGGCAAACTCTTTTGACAGCAAGTGTATAAAACAATTCTACTAATTCTATAAATGAGAAAGATTATAAAGATGTTTATATGTTTGTTACTCAAGCACGCTTAAAAACGTGTTAAATTTAGATCCAACTTGGCGCACAGATAGACCATATACTGGATTAACATCTAAGATACTTTTCCCCGGAACCCCTAAGGCTCTTCATACACAAGCCTACGCAAATCTTCGATACCCGACGCTTTTGGTCTCTAAGCGACTACCGCAATACAAATTCATAGAGGTTCGTACACAGGTACAAATGTCGGCGACGCGTGCCTGTGTACGAACCTCTATGAATTTGTATTGCGCTAGTCGTTTAGAGACCAAAATCGTCGGGTATCGAAGATTTGCGTAGGCTTGTGTACGAAGGGCCTTACTGTGGACGAAGCCGCAAGCAGACAGTTCAAATATACGCGAATAAATATTAAAATTCTTATAATATCTTATTGATTCCTCCGTTGGCTTAGCTAGCTAGCTACTGACAATCGTCATTTCCTGGGGTGGATACCCGAATCCAGCAACTTTTCCGACATTAACATCAAGAAGTTTTCCGTTTGACTGCACGGATGACGTAGTGGTTTAAGTGGTTGGCTCGCCTCTACCGCCGCGCCGAGTGTTGTGGGTTCGATCCCCACACGAGACAAAAAATTGTGTGATCACAAATTATTGTTCCGAGTCTAGGTGTTCTTTGTGTCCGTTGTTTGAATGTTTGTGAAGTCCCCCGGGACACAGGAATTATTCCTAGGGCCAAAACTGTCTTTTTTAAAAAAAAATAACATTAAAGTCTTGGCGCCGCGCCTTTGTCTTCTTTTTGAGTGTCACCTGTGCTCACCCCAGTGTGATTTATAATCATGATGTATAGGTATCTTCTATAGATTAAAAGGTCAACTATCCGAACCATGACCACGACACCGTAGCTTAACCAAGCAGAACGCACCTCGAATCACCAACAATGTATTTAATCACCAATAAAAGCTATATTAATTCTAATTTCTTAGATTATCTTTTAAAAATATCGCCGAGCTTACACGCCATAAAGATAATTATCTTTCCCAATATTAACCCTTCAATGGATATATGCAGAAAGATACATCTATCGATAAAATTTTATCGACTGTGCCGCAAAAGAGTTGGACGCATTTTTAATTATATCGATAAAATTAACGGCTTCATTAAAATTTTACGTTCGTCTAATTTATGAAGCGGGCGCCGGAAAGAGGTAGCCTAATGTCTGATTGTCGGTGACAGATAGGGACAGGCTAATTGGTTACGATATTCAAAATGTGTTTAGTCTGAAGCGGCAGTAGGCGATTGATAACGATTATAAGTGGCGGTAGTCTGATAGTTAAGGTATTAGGTTTGCGATTGAGAGGTCGAGGGTTCGACCACTGCCTGTTACACGTGAACCCACTTCTAACACAAGCTTGTCGGTTAAATGGAGCTGTTTAGAATAATAAGATTAAGGGCCCGTTCCACCAACTCCAAATAGCATTTACCTATCTATGAGGTAAAAGCCTCGCCATCTCTCTTCTTTAACCTAACAAGAGTGAGACAGCATGCGATTTATCTTTCTGATAACTCATACTTGATAGTGGTGAAACTGACCGTAAGTGGGTAATCCTATGGGTTTTTGATCAAAAGATCATGTACTTACACATACAGAAATTACAGACTAAAGAACCCAGAGTCGAACAACGTTTATGGATTATGCATATTAGCGAAATGTGACTGTAATATACTGCTGCTTACCACTTTGGGGATATAGAGGTGAGATTATGCATATATGTGTTTTATATAATAGGGGTTAAGGTATGAAGTTGCCGTTGTATAGTAATAGATACTTTGAATTGACATTAAACCTTGAGATTTTCGAGTGAAACTTTTTCACATGATACCTATAAGATTCTTCGTTTAAAAAATGTGCATCTTTCAATTTCGACTTTCAATAGTTTTTTTTTATTCAGCTTAGATGGGAAAGATGGATACTTCGAAAATCCAAGTCATTTTTGAATACGAGTTCCGACGCGGAACTAACGTAGCAGAAACGGCTCTCAATATGAACGCTGCGTTTGAAGAGGAGACTGCTAATGAACGCACAGTACGTTTTTGGTTTAAACGCTTTCGTAATGGAAACTTCGACTTGAAGAACGAACCATGTGGAAGACCGCCCACACGGGTGAATAACGCTGAATTGAAGGAGATGATGGACGCCGATCCGAGTCAAACTACCCAGGAATTAACGGCATGGTTTAACGTTACCCTACCCACAATATTGGCTCATTTGCATCAAATCAATAAGACAAAAACATATGAAAAATGAGTGCCTCATGATTTGACTGATCTGCAGAAATGGGTGTTGAAACTTGTGTTACCTTGTTCAATAGGTACAGAAATGAAGAAATATTGGATCGAATTGTGGCATGTGACGAAACGTGAATTCTTTACGATAACCGTAAGCGAATAATGCAATAGCTAACCCCAGGTCAAACGCCATAACAGTGCCCTAAAGCAAAGCTTACCAATAAAAAGGTAATGATAACTGTTATGTGGTGTCTTCATGGTGTTATTCAGTATAGCTTTCTCAGGTCTGGTCAAGCAATAACAGCAGATGTTTACTGCGCCGAACTTCGAACAATGATGGCGAAACTGGCAGTGAACCCCGACTCGTGGATCGATCTTCACCATTATTGCTCCATAATAACGCAAGACCTCACACTGCACAAGAAACCGTTGTAACTCTAAAGGAGCTGCAGTTAGAAATCATACGTCATCCTTCGTACTCGCCAGACCTTGCTCCAACGGACTAGAATTTTTTTCGTGATATGGGCAATTTTCTACGTGATAAAAAATGTTCTTCCCAGGAGGCAGTACAAAATGCTTTCACACAGTTTATCGAATCTAGTTCCCCGGAGTTCTATCGTAAATGCATAAATGAACTTCCGTTTAGATAGTAGCAATGTATAGATCATGAGGGTAAATATTACGATTAAATAAATATGGTACACACGGCTAACCATACAAAATAGAGAATTGTCGGAAAGGGACGATTTTATAATATTAGTTAGGATTAAGATTAGAAATTGTAAAGATAGAGGTATGTACCTAGTTCCATCCCACAATTTGAGACAAATCGCGAGTGACGTTGATACTATAATTATATTATCCATAATACAGTAACCACTTACCATAAGAAGATAGTATGTTTGTTAGCCACCTCAGTGAAATATAATTAAAATTTCCTGTCAATTATTATTTATTTCATTACAAGACAGTTTTGGTTACCAATTATAATTTATTATAATCCTATGCTTGGACGTATATAATATACATATACATACATAAAATCACGCCTGTTTCCCAGAGGGGTAGGGAGAGACTACGGATTTCCATTTGCTACGATCCTGACACACTTCTCTGGCTTCATTCACTTTCATCACATTCCTCATATACGCTCGTCGGTTTAAGGTGCTCTTAACCTGGCCTTTGTCCAGAACGCCTCCGATCTGATCGAGAAACGTTCGCCTAGGTCTTACTCATGCGACTGTTCCATTCACACTAGCCTTATAAACTTTCTTAGTTAGTCTTTCCTCGTCCATTCTTTCTACATGCCCAAACCAGTTTAACATACCCTTTTCTATTCTTGACACTATATCCATCAATTATATTATATTATATTAGCTTGGACCTATAATCATATGTAATAACGAATTTATCTATATGAGACTAAAATTTCTACTTTAAATTCCATGTCATAGTAAATAACGATACAATATGTCAGTAAAAATAAAATGTCACTACAACAGAGGGCGTTCATTTTTCTCTTTCCTACGCATGTTGACATAGAGACGAGTGTAGTATTCACATTGTAGTATTAACGATCACCCTCTACAATATTAACGGTGACAAAGTTGCTTAACTTCATTATATCAGACAAAATAACGGCAAATAAATGTTCTTACCACAGCAAAAACTGTAAGAGAAAAGCTTATGCGATAAAGTAAATACTCCACATGTCGATATAATTTTATCGACAAAATGTCTGTACGCCGTGCAATTTATCGATAAAACCGTCCGACTGTTTATCGACGGTCGGAATAAAATTTCTTTTATCGACAAAACTCATTACGCTTTTAGATTTTACTTGAAATGTTTAAGTATTTACTTTAAAGTAAGATTTTAGTTTTACATGACGTGGAGTGATATTGGCCATATTATATTGGCCATACATTGGTCATATTTGCTATTGGCTATGTTATGTTATACCGCTATGTTATACCGTTTATTTTATAAGATAACTCCTTTTCTTAAGAATAATTCCTGTGTCGCGGGTGACTTTACAAACATTCAAGCAACGGAAACATAGAACACCTAAAATCAGAATAACCATTTTAAGCAAACCTAGTGCGAGGGTTGTCTTTTTAAAACGGAACATAAACAGATTTGCCAAAACATAAAGAGATGTCGGCCTCAATGGCGTAGTGGTTAGTGTAACCGACTGCCACGCCCGAGGTCACGGGTTCGATTCCCGTACAAGTCAAACATTTATGTACATGAACATGGATTTTTGTCTCGGTCTGGGTGTTTCTATGTATAATATGTAAGTATTTACAAAAAAAAAAGTATATACCTATGTATGTTTACCCATTCTCTAGTACCCATAGTTCAAGCTCTGCTTAGTTTGAGCTAGATGGTGTTGTGTGAATGTGGTAGAATACTATTATTTGAAATTTTTTTAACTCTCTGCTTTGAAGGGGTAAAGACGTGTCATGCGGGCCAAGACCAAGCATGGCACGTTAAATGAAGTAAGTTGATGATATGGATGATGATGTTAGAAATTTGCGTGTGATGCGGCACGTGTTCAGAATCGTGGCTTTTTGCAGTAGTTGTAGTGTGTGTATAGGCATGTGTAAGATGTCAAGGCTTTGAGTGAGTGTTTTGGGTATTATACCAGTTGATGACAAGACTATTGGTACAATATGCACTGTACGTGCTCTCCATTGTATTTTTAATTCGATCGCTAAGTCTTGGTATTTTGAAAGCTTATCGGCTATTGTTGATTGAACGTTGTAACTGTTGGGGTTATTATTATTACATTTTACAAACATCTGGTCCCCTGGTACTTGAGTTGAAGAAACACCGCGAGGTTTATAACCTCGGTACGAAAATAACGCGGCTATCGGTCAAATCTCGCGATGCAGATCCGATATTTGCATTGTGCTGCACCCGCCACCGTGACGGATGACGTTCTACTGTAATTTACAATTATTACAATCGTTATTAATTTTACAATAAAACCGACCCAAGTGCGAGTCGGACTCGCGCACGAAGGGTTCCGTACCATTATCTATAAAAACGACAAAAAACTCATGTCTGTTGTATGGGAGCCCCCCTTAAATAGTTGTTTTATTTTAATTTAATCATTTATTTTAAAGTTAATATATAACTAAATATTTTGTGAATATTTCAGCGTCTACCTGTTGCCGTTATCAATATCGAGCAATAACGAGCAAAAAAATCACGTTTGTTGTATGGGAGCCCCCTTAAATATTTATTTTATTCTGTTTTCATTGTTATAGCGGCAACAGAAATACATCATCTGTGAAAATTTCAACTGTCTAACTATCACGGTTCATGAGATACAGCCTGGTGACAGACAGACAGACGGACAGCGGAGTCTTAGTAATAGGGTCCCGATTTACCCTTTAGGTACGGAACCCTTATGATGGTAATTAATAACTGCGGTATAGCAGGATTGGACCACGCAGAGGTCTGGACTTGGGTCACATAGCACGGACCTCTGACGTTTATTTACTTGTATTAAGTAGTTAAATTATCACCCACTTCGACAGTGAAAGAAAACACCGGCGCCGCCGTGAAGAAGCTTGGGCAAGTCTTTTTACTAAATAAAAAAGGAGGAGATTCTCAAAGCGACGGCTAATATGTATATCTACATATTTTACGAAATGATTTTAAGGATATGTGACTTCTACCAACCTAGGACTTACAGGATTATGGCCTAAAGTCAAAGTCGAATAGCTACCCAGATACTGGACTAATGCCTATGGCCTAAAGTCAAAAATCATATATTCAGTTAGGTCACAAAGTAACACTTATGAAAGTCAATATCTACATATGTAGGTTAGTGAGTTTACTAAGTATCTAGTAACAGAAGCTACATTTAGATTAGTAACTTTGCCTATACTGAGAAGAGCCTAATGGCAAGCAGTTTTTTGCCCTCCACAAGTATCGAACTCCACTACTTTAGACGCTTGCAAGCACCGATATAACAGCTTTAACAACTGTGCCAATTATACGTTCCTTTTTAAATCTCTCACATTTCAATTAATTAACTGTAATCCAATTATTAAAACAATTGGCTTTAGCGGTTCCGTTTCGAATAATAAAATCCTTTCTATCGTAAAATTTAACAGTGTTACCGCCGCGAGTGATCATTGTAATAAAAAATATTATTGTTTTTTATAATTGTGAGCGAAAAATTGCATTTTTTATTCGAGATGCAGTTTTTAATTAATCATTTTATGTATTTTTTTATTGTTTGAAAGGCAAAAATGTACTTCGGGCCTGGTTTTTTAAACTATAAAATTTAATTAAGAGGTTATAACTGAGAAATGTAATGAGTGATTGTGTTTTTAATTAATTTGTTGCAACTTCCTTTTTGTAATGGAGCTTCATTGTGTGGCAAATTTCTGTAGGTATTAACTTAAGCAATATATACCTAAAGAGCTAGCTAATTCCTAGAACGCATTGCAATGCCAATAAGCCGAGAGTTAAGTTCGATTCCTACACGGGACAAAAATGTAAGTGAGGCACAAAGTCGAGTCCAAGACCGAATCCGAGTCTGGGGTATTATTTACGTTCGTTATTTAAACGTTTTTAAAGTCTCTGTGACACTGACAAAATATTCTATATTCTTACAGGCACTGGGCATTGAAAAGTGCCTAGTTAGTTAGACCTTGGGCTCTTACAAAACCCTTTAAATCAAGAATGTAAAGAGTTTTTATGTTAGGAAATAATCAGTAGCTGTATAGAGCACAGGTGTCCATTATCTGTAATAAGTCATAAGTGTCATAACCATAACATAACTTTTTAAATTTTTCATACTGTGCTCTATCATACACTGCATAATTAGTAAAACGTACAGGGCCTTAGAACATATTATTTTCTAAGCTTTGTTCGGCGATGTACCATCCCCTATTAGGCAAAGGAGATACATAGCTGAAGAAATATGGGTGTAATTCATTCCTGCCTACCGCTTTCGGCAAATAAAGATGTCAAAGTCAAAGTTAAAAATCATTTATTCATTTAGGTCACAAAGTAACACTTATGAACGTCAAAGTATATAGGTTAGTGAGTTTACTAAGTTACTGAAGCTACATTTAGGTTAGTTGCCAGGTTCAGGCAAAGGGTTGAGCCTATGAGAAGAAACCTGCAAGAAACTCACGGCCACTCTTTTAAATCGCCAGTTAAATATAATTTCAGTATTTTACAACTCAGATTAACAAGGTATTACAGATGTGATTCTATATACTTTTTACTAATCAAACCATGCATGTTAGAGTGCAGTAATTATAAAGAACTACTTACTACTAAATACTAAAGCGGCTACATAAAAACAACCTGTATAATTCAGTTTCAGTTTCATAGAGCAAATATGCATAACTAGAACATCATAAAACATCGATTAATTAACATCAAAGCAAGACAATTAACAAACTAACCAATAAATCATCTCACACCATACCACGTAAGTGTGAAAGAGACGTGAAACAAGAAAGAGATGGCTAGATTATCACTATGCTTAGGGAAGGGGCGGCGCTTAGCCACGCCCAGCTGTATCGATCGACGTTTCGTATAATTTATTCATAATTTTCTGTTATTATGCCTTTTCGTATAAAATTGCAAGCCGCCGCATTTGCGAGGTTAACCGATGTTATTCGAAATATATACAGTGTGTTGTTTTAAACGTTTTATGTTAACATGAATATATCCTCGTTGGCATAAGGTTGCACTTTGTTAATGTAATTTACTGGGTTCGAGTCCTTATTAGCAAAGTGCTATTGAGTTTTCCTGTAAAGAAAGTCTCATTAGCCGGACGGAGTCTGCGGCTTATATTCGCAGTTCTTTCATTATGCAGTACATACTTAGAGACAATCTCTCAAAGTATAAGCATAATACACATCTACCAATCCTTGTAAACTACAAGAAGTTTTAGCCATATAGGGCCAGGCCTATTGCCCTCTATACTCCATTTGGTTAGGTACTTAACTAAAGGTAAATAATCTTGATGTGTCTTTTTACACAAACACATATTAAACAAATAAACTACTGCTTAAACTAACGGTTCAATTGGTTTAGTAATCGTTATTGTTGTGTTTACATTGATCTTTAGCAGCTATTTATTTTTAAACTGAGTTCTAGACCTATATTTATTTATTTATTTGGAATAACTAACAGTTACACAATATATAGTACAAATTTGCTTTTTCTTAAATGTAAATGCTATTTACATTTAAGAGAATGTGCACTCACACTGTTATTCACAGATTACTTAATAGTGAACTATCAATTTTATTTAGTTTAATTATTTTTATTACATATTTAATTTCATATATTAATTAGTTATACAATTCAAATTACTGATATTCTTCTCTTCCTTTCGTGTGATTAGTGGCCAACCTATTGTCAAGAGTTATTCAAGCCTAGTACTCTAGTAGTAGCCTATAGTAGGCCTCTGACACGGCTTAACGACTGCTGTCAATTTGACAACAACCGGGACCGACTTTTTACGTGCCCTCCGAAGCACGGAGACGCTCAGATGAAATACCACTAAGCGGTCACCCATCTATAGACTGACCGCACCCAACGTTGCTTAACATCGCTAATCGTTTACCGATCAGTGAGTGCAACTGGCTATGAGCGCCTCATTAGATAAAAAGTCAGATCAAGATTGCTTACCTTTAGTTAAGTACGAGTACCTAATCAAATGGAGTACCTATAGCTCTGTAGGGAATAAGTATTGAAATCAGTGTTAATCTATAATTATATTAATACGTGAAGCGAAAACTTTGGATCCCTTTTTACGAAAATTGGGCGGACGTAGGAGTATGAAATTTCGCACACTTATAGTTTATACAGAGAAGAAGTGACGAATGCTAATATTTATACAAAATATGCATTAAATTTGCCTTCGTGACAGAAGACTGATACACGGTTTAATATTTATTCACAAACTGTTGCACAATAAAATAGATAGTAATTATTTGACCTCCAATGTAACCATAAATGTACCCAGAAGACCTCCTCGTCACGCCATTTGCAATATCCTTACCATACAGTTATCTAAAACCAACCTTGGTCTGAACGCACCGTTAAGTAGATTGTGTAGGAATTTGAATTCGTTCATGAAGATTGTGCCTGATGCTGATGTGCATCACGATAGTGAGAGCCAGTTCCGGGTAAAAATATTGAAATCATTTAGGAAACACGATACAACATGATATTAATAAGTACTTATTGCTCTAAAACATTACATTTAAGTAGAATAAGCAAAGTGTTATGTTATGTTTTGTTTATTTTTCCTGTTTTTTCTTTTATGTTATTGTATTCATATTTAAATTTTAAAACCCCACCTTATGTTAGTTTATATTTTAGGTTTACATTTTATGCAAATTGAAAATTCTTAACATAATTTTGTTGTCTCAACTGCGAATGCTGTGTTAGCTCGTAAGCGGCATGTATATTAGAACTCCGTCATCTAAATTTTTCACTAAATTGTATCATATATATGCTGTGAGTTAACCAAATAAATAAATTAGAAATATATTAAATTAATGAAAAACACTACACGCATCAACCATGCATTTGACACACGCAGTCGAAGCGCGTAACTATGGTTACATATATCAATATATAATGACATATATCAGCAATATCTTACAGGCAAACTTTGGTCGAATTTCGAGCACTAGGCGACCGCTAGTATTGAGAATTAGGTGATTGATAAACCCAAGCATCGAACTTAGGAGATCAGTATTTTTCTTTCTAAAATATACTTCCCGCACTAGCAATAATCCTGTGTCGCGGGGACTTTACAAACATTCAAACAACGGACACAAAGGACACACAGACTCGGAACGACCATTTGTGGATCACACAAAGTTTATCTTGTGTGGGGATCGAACCCACAACAGTCGGCGCAGTGGCAGCAGCATGGCGACCATTTAAACCACTACGTCATCCTTGCAGTTAACTAAGAAAACAATGTGTCCCAAAATAACATTACCTACAAAAAAGCTGAGGCGTATTACAGCGGTAATAATTAGGATTGCTGTGAATGATGTCACGGCTTCGATACCCGCGTTGAGCCAAGTGTTATTTAACATCGACATTACTTAGTAGCAAAATAAGGTATGGAACTGTGCCGAAAAAATCTCTATAGGTAGTAGAGCCTCGCTGATTTCAGCATGAATGGGCTTGACCGGGGAAGGACGGCTCTCACAAAATATCGACGTGAAATACCAGTATTCCTACTGTTGTGTTTCGTTCGGCGAGTGAGAGTGTCGGAGGCCCAATCAGCCTCTTTTCCTCTTCCCGCTCGTTCTCCTTCCCACTTCCTTCCCTAAAGGGTTGGCAACGCACAAGTGATGCCTCTGGTGTTGCAGGCGTCTATAGGCTACGGTGACCACTTACCATCAGGTGGACCGTATGCTTGTTTGCCACCTTAGTTGTATAAAAAAAAATGATATTATAGCGTATTGTACGTTCGATTCCCATACGGGACAAAAATAATTGTGATCCACAAAGAGTTGTTCCAAGTCTGGTTATTCTTTGTGTCTATTGTTTCAATCCTAATCCTAACTTCCTAACTAATATTATAAAAGCGAAAATGAGTTTGTTTGTTACCCTTTCACGCCTAAACCACTGAACCGATCATCCTGAGATTTTGCATATACGTTGATAGGTATACAGAAACTGACATACGCTACCTCTGATCTCGAAAAAAATTACTGTTCCCGAGGAAAACAATAATAACTTTCTTATGATTATAGATGGTGCCACGTGTCTTCCGAATCATGATTGAATTATATTATCACAAGCTGAGTACAACCCGAATTGATTGTCAAATTCTAAATTACCGCGAGCGAAGCCGCGGGCAAAAGCTAGTGTTTAATAGATCTTATTTATTTAACCTGCCTTTTTGTTACCATATTTTTATTGATGCTAGCGACATCTAACTAATATTTTTTTATCAAGGAATGTCTTAACCAGATCTTAACAATATAATTATGTCTATATCTATATATTAATACGTGAAGCAAAAACTTTGTACGCCTTTTTACGAAAATTGCACGAACGGAGGAGTATGAAATTTGGCACAGTTAACGTTTATATGGAGAAGGAGGGGCGAATCCTAATATTTTTATGAAATATGCATTAGATATACATTAATTTAGTATTGTCTTCTGTTTTCTCCCCGTGACCATGGCTGCTGAAAAGCAACCGAAACGTCGGGGAAAGTGTAAACACAAATATAAATAGTATAATAGTATAGTAATAGTATAAATAGTTTTAATCGTTACAATAATTTAATTAGCTTAAAAATTAGTAAAGTTTAATAGTAATAGTAGTGTAACAGTTTTCAAAAATTTTGTAATAAAGTGTCAAATAAACAACGCGATAAAATCCGTATATAGTAGTTCGATTTCAAAGAAATACATTAAATTAATGAAAAAACACTACACGCACACAACCATGCATTTGACACACGCAGTCGGAGCGCGTAACTATGGTTACATATATCAATATATAATGACATATTATATTAAGATAAATAAACAATTACTTTTATTCAATTAAGGCAATGTCTAGGTATAGCGATGCTTTAACTAAACAATTAAATAAAACCTGTAAAAGTCGACATAGGTAAAATAAAGTATTTTCACGTAGGTAGCTACTTACTTTATTTTCCTAATAAAGTGCATTTACCTGAAATAATGTACAATACTTTATTATAAAGTACGGTTGGCAACCCTAACTGGAACCTAATATTTCTAACAGTTTCTTTCTTCGCCAGAAAAACTCCGTCTGTCTCTCTGCGTGGGTTGTGGCGGTCAGATCCACGACCAGTACATCCTGAGGGTGGCTCCAGATCTGGAGTGGCACGCCGCGTGTCTGAAGTGCCAGGAGTGCCGCCAGTTCCTGGACGAGAGCTGCACGTGCTTCGTCAGAGACGGGAAGACTTATTGTAAAAGAGATTATACTAGGTAAGAGCCTTAACCCATTCGTTGTCCCGTGATACACACAATAGAAAATCTATTGTTATGTATCATTTGTGATTCATCGGATAGAGAACCTGTTAATCTTTTGGGATGAATCAGCTACAGCTGCAGTGGAAATCGTATGAGATTGTGATTCATCCCAAAAGGCTACAGCCAGGCTTAACAATGGTGGTGAATTTAATTTTATTGTTTATATTTACAAATTACTTTTACATTTTCATTAATAGACTGACCCGCGCATCTTCTTCTGCTTCACATAAGAGAATTTTCCCTGTTTTTGCAACAATATCTTTTTTATTTATTTTTTACTCTCAACACCATCTAGCCCAAACTAAGCAAAGCTTGTACTATGGGTACTACGCAATGGATAAACATACACATATACTATTTTTTTTTTGTAAATACATCTATATTATACATTGAAACACCCAGACTAAGACAAACATCCATGTCCATGCACACAAATGTTCGACTTGTGCGGGAATCGAACCCGCGACCTCAGGCGTGACAGTCGGTTACAGTAACCACTACGCCATCGACATTTAAACACACCGACACAGGCCGCAGCTTCAAATGCCACCCATCGCACTTCCAACGTGAACTTACTCCTAAAACAAGCATTCTAACTTAACTGGAGTAAACCCTCAAACTAAGCTAAAATGCATACTAATACTTATTATAAAGCTATACAAAAGCTACATAAACCAAACAAACAAACAAACCCGTTTGTTTGTTTGGTTGAACGCGCTAATCTCAGGAACTGCTGGTTCGAATTGAATAGTGTTGGATAGATAGATATTTATCGAGGAAGATTATAGGCTATACAACATCACGCTACGACCCACAGGGGCGGCGTAGTTACGATAAATGCTGGTAAAACCGCGGGCACATCTAGTATCAAGATAAAAGAGTCAGACATACCTATTGCTGTCTACCGAACACAGTTTTAGACTCTATGCTCAGAAATCTCTCAGTATTCTTAGACTTCACAGATTACAAGAAAATTAAACTTGTTTTCTGATTCAGGCAATGTTATTAAGTTTATTAAAGTAAGTAGCAGCGTGGAGGCTTAGACGATGTCCGAAAGAAATCTGTACGGTTCCTAGTTTATGGGACAGAAGCGTGATTACAGAAATCCGAGTGCAATAAATAACTGTCTATTCCGATATACACACGAAATTTATCGTTCGAATCATTAAGAAAATTCCCAACGTATTTATCTAACCTAAGCAACGGCATTAAAACACAAGTCACAACACTAATTCCAAATTCCCAAAGAAAATATCACAGATACACAAAAAAAACATCGGTAATCGAAAACTCGCTTATCCGGCGGTCGCTTGATGTAAACGGGAACAAACACATATCGTATTCCCGCCGCCCGCCCGCGCCGCGCTGTCAAACTGACGTTTGTTTTGGCGCCAAAATACATAATGCCGAGTTGAGCTGCGTTTGTTTTCACTTCGGCACATCACAGTAAGATATTACCACACCAATATACCGTCTACAAAACTAATATTTACACAGTCACAAACGAATTTAAGCCTTATATTTACGATGTTAAAGTTTTGAGGTTATGTCATTTATTTTTACCGAACGCATAGTATTGTTTGTTATTGTAATACTATATTTTAGCAGCGGCGATAGAAGGGTGAAAAGATAAACATTAAAGGTTATTTTAGTGAATTTCATCTTTGGTCTGTGTGCGAGTGGCGCCCGAGTTATGATTGACGTTATGTTAGGTTTTTAACTATTTTTAGATATATTAGATTCCTCCTTTTATTAAACTGCTTCGTGTAACGTACTGACTTATGTGTACTGATGATTGCGAGATCCTAAGTTTTTGAAGTGAAAACTTCTTTAGGCGCGTTGAACACTTCTTGGGTGAACAAAAATCATAGAATTCGCGCCATCGTCACGCTTCGTCATCGTCACGCATCCACACTTTCCATTTTTGAATTATTTTATTAATATAGATTTTATTTTGTTTATAAAGAAGTGTTTATAATCAAGGATAAAAGTTTTCACTTCTATCGGCAGTCCCCAAAGACTGCCCCAATTTTTTTTTATAACGATCTTATTCTTTTTCTGTAAATAACGAAATTCTCAATAAGAGGATGGAATCGGCAAAAAGATCATTTTTCTGGATGAAAAATTGCTAGCGATAGGTAGGTAGCTACCTATTCCAATGTACCTACTTAATTGGATATGGCCGATATTACCTATATTTCAACGACGGATAAATATTTGTGTGATGCGTAATTTATTGTTCCGAATCTGTATATTATTTGTGCCTGTTGTTTGAATATTTGTAAAATCCTCCGTGACACAAGATTTAATGTATGCGGCCATTGCCTTTATAAAAAGAGAAAACATTAGAATATGCTGTTGCTACTTCAACTATTGTAGCAGTCAAGAATTTTCGTACCTTTTTACATTTTATAATTCGTTATTTCAATAGATATTAATTATCACAAGATTAATTAATTTATGGATTGTTAATTTTTTACATGATTTTTGTTTAGTTTTGAAATATTTTACAGATATATTTTAAAGTATTTTTTAAATTTAATTTAATGCTGGACTGTGAACTAATTGGTATAGGTATTCTTTGATAAATTATATTAACTAGCTTAACATATATTTGTTATAATATTGTCGTTTGTTCACGGAAATGTTAGGTATATGTTGAAATTTTACTCATTAATACGGATTTCAGTTTTGCGAAATAACAAGGATTAAACTTCGATTAAATTCTGTCAATAATTTTTATCCTTCAGGAACAGTATTTTTAAAGGTACAGAAAAGGACATAGGCATACCCCAGACAACGTGTAGGTAAGCGAAATTTCATGATGATCGGTCGAGTAGGTAAGACGTGAAAGCGTAACAAACAAAGAAACTCACATTATCATTTTTTATATTAGGTACTAGCTTTTGCCCGCAGCATCACCCAGGAACAGTACATTTTTGTGGATAAAAGGTAAGTACCATATGTCCTTTTCTGTACCCCTGAAAACGCGTATGCGAAATCTCATGACAATCGGTCGAGCAGTTTAGACGTGAAAGGATAACAAACAAACAAACTCACATATAATATTAGTTAGGATTAGGATTGTACACAATAGTTCTTAGTGTAAACACTCTTTCGTACGATTTAAGTACGTAGATACATTGAGGGCGCATCTATCATTTAAATCTTTGATATAGATACAATATCTCATGTCCGTCTACATTGACACGGCTGAAGTAACATTACTATTGATAATATCATGGATTCATAGAAAACCGTGATAAATAAACTGAACCAGATATTACGACAACGATAGGAAATTATTAGAATTGCCATACACATAATAATGGATAATGTGGACAATAAAGGATGTAATATGTCTTCAGTTCCCATTAAATAGTTTATTAAACCGATGGACTGCCACGCAGAGGTCTCGAGTTCGATCCCAAAGCGCGCTTCTCTGACTTTTCGAAGTTATATGCGTATTTAATAGTTGATTATCGCTCGATTTAACGGTGAAGGAAAACATCGTGAGGAAACCTGCATGTCTGAGAGTTCTCGATAATGTTCTCGAAGACATGTGAAGTCTGCAAACCCTCACTCCCGGCGTGGTGGACTATAGTCTTATACTTCTTACAATAAGAAGAGGATCATGCTCAACTGTGGGACAGTTTATATAGAGCAGACATGAGCCGACTGTTTCTTTTTCAGGGACATATTTATTATGTCCCTGAAAAAGAAACAGGCGTTATACACCCACATTTCGCAAGCTATGCTTTAGGTCAAATTTAACTGCACGGATGGAGTAGTGGTTTCAGTAGTCTGCCGTCATAACTAAACCACAAATCTACCAATACAAAAATATTTTTACTGATTCCAAATCGGTAAAAATATTCTTCTTCTCCCTAGCCTTTATTATTCCCAAGTCACTTTGGGTCGGCTTTTCTGGTCTAACCGGATTTAACTGGATATCAGTTGTTACACGGAGCGGCTGCCACCTGACCTCCGCAAACCGAAGGCTAACGATACCCTAAGGCTAGACCAGTGTCAAGATATTATAGGGCACTGACTTCCCAATAACGACTGCCATAGATGTTCATGGCAGCCAGGACCGACAGCTTAACGTGCTCTCCGAGGTACGTCTTTTTCCCTTATGACGGCAGTAGTCGCCTCGCCATTGACTCCACGCCGAGGGTTGTGGGTGCGTACACCACACGGGCCATAAGTTGTGTGATTCACAAGCAGTTGTGTCGTCTAGGTATTCTGCGTGTCCGTTATTTGAATGTTTGTAAAGTCTCCGTGCCACAGAAATTTTTCCTAGTTCGGAAGTTGGATTTATATTATAAGAAATATAAAATGGTACGCTCTGCGGATACTGAGAATCTCCTCGGCAAAACCTAATAACACTTTGCATAAACAGATCATTGAACCCGGACCCTCACAATGAGCAGATATGCAAACTTGCACGGCACACTTCAGTTGAGTAAATAAAAAAAATACTTGTAGAAAACGTAAAAAATCAGTCGAATCCGGTATCGAGTTCCGGTATTTAAGGTAGTAGATCCTCGCTGGTTTCAGCATGAATGGGCCGGATCGACCGGGGTAGTACTACCCTCTCACAGAATACCGGCGTGAAGTAACGGTACCCGTACTGTTGCGTTTCGTATCGGTGAGTGAGAGAGCCGGAGGCCCAGTTACCCCGATCCATTTCCTATCCTTTCCTTTGTCCTTTCCCTCCTTGATTCCTTTTTAAAGGGCTGGCAACGCACTTGTAACTTCTTTAGGGTTGCGGGTGTCCATGGGCGGCGGTAATCGCTTACCATCAGGCGATCCGTCTGCTCGTTTGCCGCCCTATGCAATAAAAAAAAATTCGGATCGAACAGACGTTAAACTGTGATCACTTATGCCACTACACCAGTGGGCAGTCGTAATCCATATTCCTATATCCTCAAATAGGTAGGCAGACGAGTTTTACACGTAGTAGTTAGTGTAACCGACTGCCACGCCTGAGGCCGCGGGTTCGATTCCCGCACAAGTCAAACATTTGTGTGCATGGACATATATATTTGTCTTGGTCTGGGTGTTTTTATGTATAATATGAATGTATTTACAAAAAATAAGTATATATGTATGTTTATCCATTGCCTAGTACCCATAGTACAAGCTCTGCTTAGTTTGGGCTAGATGGTGTTGTGTGTATGTGGTAGAATATTATGAACCTCTGAGTCTTCATCGAAGAGGTTAATGAAAACTCTATGTGGGTCTGTCTGTCTGTTAGTGACCGGCATAACTCCGGAACCACTGGACCGATTGACTTGTAACTTGGTGTGCACACCTCGGGTCATCCCTCGGTCGAGTTTGAATATGGGCCCTGTGGATCAAAAGACCCCCGAGATATAGGGGTCACAAGGTCATAAGGTCAGGGGATATCCACCAACAGAGTGATTTGGAAGTCCAAGGGAGAGGCTTTTGCCCAGCAGTGGGACATTACAAAAAGCTGATGGAAAAAAAGAAAAAAAAAGGTCACATGAAGATGAAGAGATTGAATCCTGGGTTTTTACACCCATCTCGCAGCTACACCACTGAGACAGTCTAATACAAAAATAGCATTTATGTATAACTAGCTGTGCCTGCGGTTTCACCCGCGCTTATGATTACTGCGCCGCCCCCATGGATAGTAGCGTGATGTTATATAGCCTATAACCTTCCTCGATAAATAGGTTATCCAACACTAAAATTGATTTTCAGTTTGAGCCAGTAGTTCCTGAGATTAGCGGGTTCAACCAAGCAAATAAACAAACAAACTCTTCAGCTTTATAATATTATCGAGCATTGTGAAACGCAACAGGCACGCACAGGACAGGCTTTGCCTAGTGTGGGGCCGATGGATATCGACAAATTGTATTGTTTTTTGGTAATAAATGCATTTTTATTTTATAATATTAGTATAGATTTGATTCCTCCTTCCCCATATTACCATCGGACAACTAGACAAACAGACCAGCGGCACAGGTACATGTTGGATATACCACATTTACGCACGAAGCGCTTTGCTTCCACTTTTATAATGCGTACCGCTAAGGAGTGGAACTCGCTACCTAAGTCTGTGTTTCCCGATGAGTACAATCTGAGTGTCTTCTAGTCGCGAGTGAATAGGTGTCTTCTAGGCAAGCGTGCTCCATCGTCGACTGCATCGTCACTTTACAACAGGTGAGATCGTGGTCAAACGCAAGCCTATTAAGAAAAAAAATACTAACCTTTTAAAAACTAACGTCCAAAATATGTTTACTTTTACGGTCGAAAAACCTGTGTCTTTATCAACAAACAGAAAAATAGGAAATGTACTCAAAAACACAATAATTTACATCATTGTTTGTAATTAAAAGTAAGCTAATCAATCATTTCAAGGAAACACTTGTTTAAAACAAATAATTTTATATCACTTTTATTGTTAGTTTTGACAATTCGGTTACTTTTGTGCTTCCTATAGGATGTGGGCTTGTAAACATTTTAGGGTTGAATTGACGTCTTCCTGTAACAATAGTCACGTTGTGTAAGTTTACGACTTTCGATGGGTCGTTAGTTCGATTCACGAGTTGGACAAGAACAAGAAGACAAGACGAGTCTTATTGTGTAAATAGCAATGAAATCACTTACTGTTAGATACTTAAAACCTAAGACAGGCAGCAAAATGTGAGTGCAATTCACTTCTCTCTCAACACTTCAAGAAAAGAGCGTACTCCTTTTTAAAAGGCCGGCAACGCACCTGTAACTCCTCTGGTGTTGTAGCTGTCCATGGGTGGCGGTGATCGCTTACCATCAGGCGATCCGTCTGCTCGTTTGCAGGCTAATCCATAAAAAAAACATGCGTATGTGCATGCATATGTAAATATTCACCTATTTCCCTATTATATTAGGTTCCACTTAACAGTCACCGAACTTATATTTTGTTATTTAATAAAAAGACAACTCCCGCAAAATAATTCCAGATTCCAAAATAATGTCACAGGGTAGGCACTTACAAACATTCAAACAACGGACACAAAGAACACACGAACCCAGAACAAATATTTACGAATCACAACAATGTTTAGTCTCCATCTGGGGATCGAACCGACAACACACAGCATGATTTAAGTTACGAGGCGATCATCTTGCCTATTTGTGTAGTAGAGCCTCGCTGATTTCAGCATGAATGTACCGGCTCGACCGGGGAAGGACTACCCTCTCACAGAATATCGACGTGAAATACCAGTATTCCTACTGCTGTGTTTCGTTCGGTAAGTGAGAGTGCCGGAGGCCGAATTACCCTCTTTCCCCCTTCCCGCTTCCTTTTTATCCCAAAGGGTCGGCAACGCGCAAGTGATGCCTCTGGTGTTGCAGGCGTCCATAGGCTACAGTGACCACTTAACATCAGGTGGGCCGTATGCTTGTTTGCCACCTTAGTAGCATAAAAAAAAACCACATGTGCATTGTGTATTGCTACTGCGAGTCCGCTACCAAAAAACCGGAATAACATTTTGTCCGAGTCGGACACTGAATCTGAGTCCTCACAATCATACGTGCAGATTTAAGCCACGGGTGCAACACTGTATATATAAGTAAAGCTCCGACGTTGATGGCGCACCCATCTCCCTTCAGCCGGCTCGTCAATTAGCGAAACTCTATCCCCCGGTAACGTATCGCGTTTCTGTTTACACGGCCATTCACAGATGTGCGCGGTTAGCTTACTGATGGGCTCAGCAGTACTGCATTTAACTCATCTTAACTTTCCTACTAATATAGTATTATTTTTCGTATATGGCAACTCTGAAATGGGACGAAAAATTAAAAAGTTAAGTTTTAGGTCTTTGATAATAAAGTAGGTGCTTTTATTAAAATCCGAATTTTTCGTTTGTCTCGGTTTCACCCTTACTTTCTGTAATTTATATTTATCAAATAGGTTTGCCTTTGAAATGAATGTTATTTTTTTACAGCCTAGACTTATACTTGTCTACATTTATCTATTTAGTATCTATCTGTATTTAATTTTATATTTTACTGGTAAAATATATTATATTACCAACAAAAGGATTTATTGTTTGATTTAATTATTTCTACTTACTTAATGCTCTACATTGTAGGTATCATAATTTTCTTCTTTTATATTAAATAAAAAGAAATAAAAAAAACATTTATTTCAGACGTTACAGTCCATAAATTGTTAGTAATAAGTTGGTAACAATTTTGTGCTTATCTTCTATGTTAGTAATGTTAGTACATATATAACCCTGATTTCTTTTACTTTATTATACCCAAAGCCACTCCAACCATGTGCCTTTGGATGAGACAGTCTGGTCTCGCAACAATAGTCTTCAGGATGTCATTCCGACTGTTACGTAAACGTTGTAATAAGGATGCTGCTTTCTTACGTATAATGGCATGAAAACCATCCGTATGTGCTTCTACGAACATGCTCGACGCACTACAACGCCACGGCAGCCGCAATAGCATCCTGAAAGCGTTGTTATATAGCATACGCAGGACGCTGTAGGCTCGGCTCGTGTATGACGCCCATAGACCGCTCGTGTAAAAAGACTGGCAGAACGCCTTAAATAAACTTGTCTTTTCTTTACTATATATCCTTTTATCTTTCCTGTGTTTCAAAAACCATCGTGTCACATTGTATCCTTAAGGTGACGTGACGGTAAGGATGATTCTAATAAATGATGGTATTATACTTGTTTAGTTGAACGCTAATATTTTGAAGGAAGTAAGTCGACAGAGCTTTTGTAAAGCTTCACGATTCATGAAGTACCACAATACTGAAAAGACTGGAAACTATTCGTCCATGGTAGCGAAAAACGAATTCTAACTAATATTAAATGCGAATGTGTGTTTGTTTGTAACGCTTTCACGCCTTAACTTAATTACTTGACCGATTTATCATTAAATTTCGTCAGAGGTACAGAATAGGACAGAGGGCTCCTTTTATCCAGAATGCACGTAGTCAAAAGTCACAGGCAGAAGTTAGTAGGTTCCTAATGAATATTTAAGTTAACGTTTATTAGACTTACTTACTAAGTATTATAATTACTAAACGTATTAAGACTGCGCCGAGTCTAAGACAAATAATGACAGAGCTCGTGCGGCGCATATTCAAATCAGCGCGCGGCCGCCATAGTAAAATTGTATGGAGCATTTGAAATGCTTTTTTATTAATATGTATCTTTATTGTCAACCAATAACTTAAATATTTGGGACGGACAAATTGTAATATAACTATTTATGTTTCGTTTAAGCTGTAAAATAGGATAGATTTCTACTGTTATAATCTAAAAATAGGATAGATTTCTACTGTTATAATCTGAAAATCACGTAACACGAGCATACGTTTTTTACATTTTTCATGCAAATTTACGTAATTTTGTAGACGAAAATATTAATTACTAGCTTTTGCCCGCGGCTTCGCTCGCGTTAATTTAGAATTTGACATTCAATTCTCTGCTTGTAATAATATAATTTAATCATGATTCGAAAGACACGTGTCGCCATCTATTATCATAAAAACGTTGTTATTGTTTTTCTCAGGAACAGTATTTTTTTCGGGATGAGAGGTAGCCTATGTCCGTTTCTGCACACCTATCAACGTATATGCAAAATTTCAGGATGATCGGTTCAGTGGTTTAGGCGTGAAAAGGTAACAAACAAACAAACAAACTCATTTTCGCTTTTGTAATATTAGTTAGGATAGGATTATATTCACGTCATGCCATGTGTCCACATGTGTCAAACCTTAGATCACACAGAAACTTTTGTCAAAATTGGTAGACCACTTTCTTGGCCGATGGTACTATGTAGCACGGAACCGATAGTAAGTAAATTCTTGTTCTTAGCCCGTTTTCCGTTCTTATTATTTAATTCTCTGCCCAAGTTACTTAAATGGCGTAGTTTTTATAGTGTAAAGCTAGATAATGGCTTACTCAAAAACAACATTTAAATATGCGTCGTTAAATTACACGCTGTCACAGAATGCGTAAGAAAAATAAAGATTCACAGCTCCTCCCCCGTAGGTGATAGCGTGATAATATGTAGCCTATATGTTGACCCGACCTGTTAGTAATATTCATGCAAAATTTGAAGTAAATCCATGCAGTAATTTTTGAGTTTAGCCCGGACATACATACAGACAAACAGACAAACAAAAAAACAGACAAAAATTCTAAAAACTATATTTTTGGCTTCGATATCGATTGTAGATCACGCCTCGAGTAGTCTTTTAAAAAAATATTCAATGTACAGTTTTGACTTTCCTACGATTTTATTATATGTATAGATTTTAAGTTTTTTACACGGAGTAATTGTAAACACATTCATTGTTACGGTAAATGTATATTTTATATTTGTATTAAACAAAAAGTGTTGATTTTATTCATTTAACTGTGACCGCCTGTTTTGGCACATTTCGCTCGTCGCAGTCTTAAGCCTTTAACAAGAATATTTTCATGATTAATGAAACGTATAAAATAGCAGCTAAAATCTTCTGTAGCTTGTTGCTCGCTTCTACGGATTCGCTCGCGGTAATGTAGATAAGATGTTTATTTTAGTAGCTTATTATGTTATTTAACCTTTTGAGCGCCAACCTATACCTACCAAACGCGATGTGTCCTCCAGCACCTAACTATAAATCTATAACATTAGAAAAATATTGGCTACTTTAATTTTGCTGTTTTTAAAATAAACAAAAACCCTATTGAAATAAAAATTGGGGCAGCCTTTGGGGACTGCCGATAGAATTGAAAATTTTAATCCTTGAACATAAACACTTCTATATAAAACAAAAAAAAAATAGCGATACTCTATTAGGGGTCAAAATTTCGTTATTTTTTGCGTAGGACGCACCATTTCTGAGATATTATTAATATTCTAAAAAAATAATAATAAAGCGTGGAAGCGTGACGATGACGCGAGTTTCATGATTTTTGTTCACCCAAGAAGTGCTCAACGCGCCTAAAGAAGTATTCACTTCAAAATGTAACAGTAGGGTTTTAGGCAATAGTAAAATTACGCACAAAATAATACAAACTATTTTATTTATGTATTTTTATTAATAAATGTTACGATTAGACATTGTCTTCTAATAAAGACGGCGTGGAGGGCAGTGCAACGTTTGTCTTCTACACAAGACCGTGGCGCTCAATAGGTTAATACTGTAAAGTTTTATCAAAATCCGTTCAGTAGTTTTAGCGTGAAAGAGTAACATCCAAACTCACTAACTTTCACATTCATAAGTAGGATTTCAACCAAACAAACATTGGCAAAATCCAAAGGAAATCGTGCAAAAAGAGATAGGTAATTATCGCAGCGATCCATTTTTATCACAAACTTATCTATATACAATAAGTACTTATGACTGTTCGTTTGGTAACAAGAGCATTACATACATAATTGAGATAATGCGTTTATATTTCACTGATTATGATCTAGGCGCCCAGTCCTCTAGGTGGTGTAAGCAGTCTGTCTGTGTAACGATGTGCTCCAGACTAGAGTTGAAAATGCCGAAAATAACAACTTGTTTTTTCACGAAAAAAACATATTGTGGTTTTTTTCCGTTTTTTTCGCATGTTACATAGAAAAATTACCAGAAGGAATCCTTTGGAAATAAACAGGATTCTTTCGAATGTTTCACTTGATGTTTTGAAAAGTTGAAAAAAACAAGTTTTTTTTCATTCTACCCTACATTTTATCGGTACGTAGGTATTATTATGGAAAGAGTTAAAGCATAGAATATCCTAAGTTAAATCCCGTACTTATGATAAGTACGGATTTGAAAAAAAATGAAGTTTCCCGTTTCTTTCAATATTTTCGTTTTTTTTTCGGTTTTATTGGAAAAAAACATGAAATATATACTGGCAAATTTTCTTGAAACTTTCGTATGAAACATTGAAAAAAACAACGGAATTGGAAAGAAACGGGCTTTTTCCTGCTTTTATCAACGCTACTCCAGACCGAATTTCGGCCACGGCGCGGCGGCCAATCTTAACGGAGACTGGCCATCTGCACAGGGGATATTATAGTGCACAAGTGTGTGCGATCTCGCCTGTTGTAAAGTGACAATGCAGTCGACGATGGAGCACGCTTGCCTAGAAGATACCTATTCACTCGCGACTTGAAGACACCCAGACTGTACTCATCGGGAAACACAGACTTAGGTAGCGAGTTCCACTCCTTAGCGGTACGCATTATAAAAGTGGAAGCAAAGCGCTTCGTGCGTAAATGTGGTATATCCACCATGTACCTGTGGCACTAGTCTGATTGTCTGGTCATCCGACGGTAACATGGGGCAGAAGGAATCAAATCTATACTAATATTATACAGCTGAAGAGTTTGTTTGTTTGTTTGGTTGAACGCGCTAATCTCAGGAACTTTTCTTTTCCCTAGCTTTTATTAACTTCCACTTTTATAAAGTGAAATTTACGAAGTGATCAATTCTATGAGCCGTGACTAAAACAAAGCCTGTGTATTCCCGAAAGATAGGTGTATTGCGCACATATTTCGCCTACATGTTTTAGGTTCTATAATTAGAAGCGACACTAAATGTCGTATAGACAAGCTTTCAGACTTCGCCCTTCTAGAAAGAATTTAACTTAGTTCTTTTCTTTCAGACTTTATCTTAGTACTTTCCTTTCTTTTCTTTTATGACGCCTAGTTATTTTCATTTATATAATCCTACTTTCACACCTCATAATCTCATTTCACTCCCACTTAAACAGCTCAAGATATAAACAAACAAATTTCCATAATCCATACGAAATTTAGGTATAAAAATAACAATATTTTCATCCCTCGTTCTAAAACTGCCCTAAAATACGCCCTTCTACAAATATACCCATAGTTATATACCTGTAGGTATACCCGTATAACCCTACCGCTGTGTATAGGAAGGCTTTTAGCGGAATTGCTCGGGGGTGGGTCGTTCCGACCCCGGTCGATGAACCTCCCTTGTAGGGTGGGTTTTAAAAATACATGCCTCTCGTTTCTCGGCCTATTTTGGTTTATAAGTTTGTTTATTGAAGTCAATTGAATTTTAGACTGCTTTTTTTAGGGCGAAGATATATTATTATTATGCTGTGTAGTTCAATATTGATAGTAGTAATTTAACTGGCCCATTAAAATCGTGGCAATGATTGCAATACAGTTGTGAATTCGATTCTTGTGCCAGGAAATGTGTTAAGGAGTGTTTCGTTTTTAAAAGAGTGGCCATAGTTTCATGCAGGCTCAACCTTTTACCTGAACCTAGCAATTACCTAATCTAAATGTATATTCAGTTTTTGTATGATCACCAACTTTTAACTTTCATAAGTGTTACTTTGTGACCTAAATGAATAAATGTTTGACTTTGACTTTCTGAATGGCAACTCGCAGTAATGGCAATCTATACTAATATTATAAAGCTGAAGAGTTTGTTTGTTTGTTTGAATGCGCTAATCTCAGAAACTACTAGTTCGATTTGAGAAATTATTTAGTGTTGGATAGCCTATTTATCGAGGAAGGCTATACGCTGTATAACATCACACTACGACGCACGGGGGCGGCGCAGTCACGATAAACGCGGGTGAAACCGCGGGAACATCTAGTGAGTTTATAAATATGGCTGGTATATCATAGGCTGGTCCTAATTACATGATGTCATGATGAGGTTGGTATATTATTTTAAACTCGCTATGCCGCGACAGCCTAGTGAGAGACTGTTGGACCGTCACGCAAGGGTCTCGAGTGTCTCGAGTTCGATCCCAAGGCGCGCATCTCTAACGTTTTAAAGTTATTTGCATATTATATAATTTGGACATGTAGAAAGAATGGATGAGGAAAGACTGACTAAGAAAGTTTATAAGGCTAGTGTGAATGGAACAGTCGCAAGAGGAAAACCTAGGCGAACGTTTCTCGATCAGATCGGAGGCGTTCTCAACAAAGGCCAGGTTAAGAGCTCCTTGAACTGACGGGCGTGTATGAGGAATGTGATGAAAGTAAATGAAGCCAGAGAAGTGTGTCAGTATCGTAGCAGATGGAAATCCGTAGTCTCTGCCTACCCCTCTGGAAAACAGGCGTGAATCTATGTATGTATGTATATAAATAATTAATCATCGTTCGCTTTGTAATACTTTTGCAATGTTTAAGACATATCATAAGGGAACCTGCACGTCTGAGAATTCTGCATAATGTCCTCGAAGATATGTGTGTCATATCTGCCAGCCTGCAAAGTCCAGTGTGTTGGACTATGGCTTATCCCTTTTCACACTGAGAATAGGTGAAGGTTATATACATATATTATTATGGCATTATAAACATACAAATGCCGAATCAGTATATATAAAAACTAGCTTTTGCTCGCGGCTTCGCTCGCGTTAATTTAGAATTTGACAATCAATTCGGGTCGTATTCGTCCAGAAGTGAGAAAATTTTCATACAAACTTTATCCCCCCTTCCGCCCCTTTAGGGGAGAGTTTTATCCATTTCACCTACACAGATATTTTTCAATTGTAATCGAAAACTTATGTATCAATTTTCATACTTCTAAGTTCAGAAATGAGAAAATTTCCATACAAACTTTACCCCCCCATTTTACCTTTTTAGGGGGAGTTTTGTCCATTTTACCTACACAGGTCATTTTCAATTATAATCAATAACTTGTATACCTATTTTTTTACTTATAAGTCCAGAAATGAGCAAATTCCATATAAACTTCACCCCCTAATTCACCCCCTTAGGGTGGAATTTCAAAAAATCCTTTCTTAGTACACCCCTACAAATTAAAACACACATGCTCTCCAAATTTCAAGTTCCTACGAGCAGCGGTTTAGGCTGTGCGTTGTCTCTATGCCAGTCAGTCAGGACATCTTCCTTTATATATATAGATAAGTACTACTATTTATTGCCCACAGTTTCGCTCGGAAACGGTAGATACTTTTTCCTAAATGAAAGGTATCCTTTGTTCTGTTTTATATCTCTGAAAACATGTACGCAACATTTTATAATGATCTGTCGAGTAGTTAAGGCGTGATACTTTAACAAACTCATAATTTATAATTTTAGACATTCCACTTCTCTTGACGATGTTCATCACCTGTTGGTGGAGTGCGTCAGAACCCAGGAGCTAAGAACCATTATGCTTCAATCTTTTGAAATGCGTATGATGGATGTTGGTGCCTTCATAAGTATTTTAGCTGAGCCCCTGTCTAAAGCAGCTATTTTAGTTTATAAGATAATAGATAAGGTTGACTTAAGGTAGAATATGAATAGGTATTAAGTTTAGGGTATGATGCAGCTGACATGGCCGTGTGTGGCTAAAAGCTCCCAAACAAAATAAGAATTAAAAAAAACAACGGGTTGCACTCCGGGAGTTACACCAGAAGTGAAAACTTGAATATTAACGTTGTGCATTTTTGATATTTTGGAATGGTTAGGGAATAATTTTGCACGAATTTCTTTAATTATCAGTATAAAAGTACGAATTTGACAATTCTCCCTCCGTCTTACGAATTTTCGATCAGGTCACGTGTCCTGACGCGAATTTAAAATTGTTTACTCATCACAAAAAAGTGCACAACGCCGCTAAAGAAGTTTTCACTTCAAAAAGACATTCCACTTCTAACTTTTGCCCTTGTCTCCAGGTTATTCGGCACAAAATGCGACAAATGCGGCGCCTCCTTTAGTAAGAACGACTTCGTGATGCGCGCCAAGACGAAGATATACCACATAGACTGCTTCAGATGCTGCGCCTGCGCCAGACAACTTATACCAGGTATAACTAGTACTGACTACTTAGGCTCATTGATAATACGGTTTATGTTATTTAAATTATAAATTATGAGTTTGTTTATACGGTTTTTATCGCGTTGTTTATTTAACACTTTATTAAATAACTAGATGTGCCCGTGGTTTCACCCGCGTTTATCGTTACTGCGCCGCCCTCGTGGGTCGTAGCGTGATGTTATAGCCTATAGCCTTCCTCGATAAATAGGCTATCCAACACTAAAATAATTTTTCAAATCGAACTAGTAGTTTCTGAGATTAGCGCATTCAAACAAACAAACAAACTCTTCAGCTTTATAATATTAGTATAGAAGTATAGATTTTGTTCACGGGGTGACCGAACTTGTACTGAAAAACAATTGGATCTCCGAAGAAAGTGTAAACTTAAATATAAGTAGTTTTAATAATTTAATTAGCTTAAAATGTAATCTATATCTACTAATATTATGAAGCTGAAAAGTGAGCTGAGCTATAAATTCACATTATTAAGCCGGTCTTTAACATTCATAGATTTACGCCTGTTTCCCAGAGGTGTAGGTACATTCATAAGTGTTACTTTTTGACCTACATGAATAAACATATTTTTGTTTTGATTTTGATGCAACTAATTGACTTTTGGTTATAGGTGACGAGTTTTCGTTGCGAGAAGGAGGCGCCTTATACTGTAGAGAAGACCATGATGTATTAGAAAAGGTATGTAAAAAGCTGCTGGTTTTTACTTTCTGAACTATAATATAGTATCTCTAATATTAGGTTAGTATCCCTACAGGGGCTATTCAGAGATCCAGTGCGTTGGCTAATCACCGTCTGCCTATCCGACTATGCTATTACAGTATTCAGGGCAAACGCCGTGTTTTATTCATAGTAACTAATATACCGGTCCAGCGATAGCTCAGTGGGGAGACCAACAGACTGCAATGCAGAGGGTCTCGGGTTCGAACTACGCCGCGCACCTCTGACTTTTGGAAGTTTTATAACTTTTCGGAATTATGTGCGTATTGATTGACAATTATCGCCTGCTCCGTGCCTCGGAGAGTACGTTAAGCCGTCGGTCCCGGCTGCCATGAACATCTGTGGCAGTCGTTATTTGGAAATCAGTGCCCTCTAATATCCTGACACTGGTCTAGCCTTAGGGTACCGTTAGCCTTCGGATTGCGGAGGTCAGATGGCAGTCACTCCCTGTAAAAACTGATATCCAATCAAATCCGGTTAGACTAGAAAGCCGACCCCAAGTGACTTGGGAATAATAAAGGCTAGGGAGAAGAACCAATATACCAGTCCATCAAACACCCATCCCTACAGCCCATTTATATTAGAGTCCATACGTAGCAGTAGTCCTACGCCTGCTGCAGCTAGTGTCTCGGTGTCTCATCCCACTCTAGATTGAAACTCTCAAAAGGCGTCTGCACTTTGCACCCATGTCTTCGTATAAGGCCTCCGAGGCGCAGCGATAGTGAATGCGACTGCTGTGCATGAGGTCTCGGATTCGAATCCCGGGTCAGACCAACAAACAATTATTGGGTTTTTCTGTTAAGAAATCTCAATACGAGCCCGGAGTTAAATATAGACTTTTCTTACAATGGGCACAAATTAGAAGTCGTAAATAATTTCACCCTATTAGGCCTAGACATAGACTCGCACATCAACTGGAAGTCGCATATTAAAAGTATAAGAGCCAAACTGTCTAAATTTTCATACGCTCTCCGTGAGATAAAAAAGACAACAGACCTAAAAACAGCGTTAGCCACATACTACGCGTATGCCTATGCTTGGTTAAAATATGGGATCTTCTTATTATGTTATGGGGAAATAGTACAGATGCACCCACATTATTTACACTTCAGAAAAAACTAATAAGAATAATTGTAAACATCGATGAAACAGATAGTTGTAAGTCTCACTTTCAAACACTAAAAACCTTTACCTTGCCTAGCTTAAATATATTTGAAATATGTAAATTTATCCGCAAATACCCAGATTTCTATACTAAAAGGGAAGACATACAAACGAAAATTACATTAAGGCACAGAAACAGACTTAACCTGCCTAGTTCGCGACTAAACATGCACTCGACTAGTACATTTGTAATGTCTATAAAAATATATAATAAATTACCAGGTACCATAGGAAGCGAAAATAAATACAACAGCTTCATTAATAAACTAAGACAATTTCTCCTCAACAAAAGCTATTACAACATAAATGAATATCTAAATGACAAACTTTAATTACAAACTAATTTAATATACCTACAATAATTTAAAACATAGTTTTTAAATAAATTTATATTATTATTATATAAATATAAATAAAAGATAACAAATTGAAAATAGAAATTAGGTACCTACCTATTTAAATTTTTGATTACTTATTTCCATTTAATTTATTTATTAATGCAATATTTTAAAAATTATACCAGTAGCTTCCTCCTTTCTTCTCTTCTATCTTTGTTGCCGTGCCAGACAGGGTCCATATTTGGTATTTTATATTATTTTTTGTAACAACATGTAATTACATATGGAGAGCAATAAAGCATTGAAATTGAAATTGAAATTGAGTTAGGAAGTTGGCGGTGTAAGACACCCCCGTTCCTCGGAAAGCACGTAAAGCCGTTGGTCCTGCGCCTGATCTCTCTCCGGTCGTGTCGGATTATCCGTCTCATCGGATCATGAGAGTTAGGGAACAGAGAGTGCACTTGTGTTTGCGCACACATATTATCTCCTGCACTGATGGCCAGTATCCGTTAAGATTGACCGTCGTGACCGAAATTCGGCCAGCAGGACATTATAAGGCTCCCAAAGGGCCGAATATTTTCTTACCGATTAACTAAGAAAATATCAGTGAAACAGAAACAAATAATAATTATATCAGACCTATATCAAACTGTCCCACTGCTGGGCACAAGCCTCTTCTCAGAGTGAGAATGATTACACCACAGTAGATATGGATAAATTAACAGTTAATTAAAATAATGCCTTTTAATGGTGTCTAGATATGTTAATTATGGGTATGCTGAGACATAAGGCGCTATTCTGCGTCGATATTTATGCTGATATTTTGCGTCGTTGTTTACGGTGATATTTTGCGTCGATATTTATGCTGATATTTTGCGTCGTTGTTTATAGTGATATTTTGCGTCGATATTTATGCTGATATTTTGCGTTGATGTTTACGCTGATATTTTGCGCAGAGTGCAACAGCCAGCGGCGCAACGAGCGGCAGTACGGAGAGCAACAACAACACCACACTTAGCAACAACAACTCACACCACCCTCACGAACTTGGATCCATGTCTGGTGAGTATGGTACACTCCTTATTTATACCCATAGCTTATGCCCACATCTTCGGTCAGGAACAATATTGTTTCTAGATGAAAGGTACCCTATGTCCTTTTCTGTAACCCTGACAACGTAGGTACTATCGACTTGAGCGACAGATAACCATTTCAGGAAAATTTTCGCTTGCACATGTTGACCAGTTGAGTTTGTATTGCCTCAGAATCAGTAAACAAATATAAAGTGTAAAAAAACTCAAACAAAGAAAGGGGCGTGTCACGGGTACGGGTACCAAGTGTTGGCCTGCTATGCGATTTTAACCTTAGGAGTGGTCATCCGTCGCTGAAGTCGATAGTACATGCAAAATTGCATGATGATCGGTTGAGACAAACTTACATTCGCATTTATCAATCATCATATATACACATATTTGTTAAGATTTGGATATCCAGTAATTATTACATAATGCCTATATCCTAACTAATATTGATCGATGTTGTACATCCCGGTGCATCAGTAAAGCATTTGCTCCTGCGCCTGATTTCTCTCCAAACGTGATGGAATGCCGTCCCATCGGACTATGAGATTTAGAGAACAGAGAGTGCACGTGTGTTTGCGCACACACTTGTGCACTATAATATCTCCTGCTCAGTTGCCCACTTGTGTGTGCACGATATCTTCTGTGGAGAAGCCCAATCTCCGTTAAGACCGAAATTCAGACTAGCAGACCTTTACTATACAAACTTTTTTATATAATTAAAAAAAAAGCTATGATCATAATGCCACCATTTTTAAACAAAACGTTTTTTGCTACTGTAAATCAAACTTTCAATCGTTACTCGATCGCCTAATCGAATAGTAGTTGTCTGCACGGATGACGTAGTGGATTAAGTGGTCGCCTTTCATTGACACTGCGCCGAGTGTTGTGGGTTCCTATCCCACACGAGACAAAAAGTTATGTGATCCACAAATAGTTGTTCAGAGTCTGGGTGTTCTTTGTGTCCGTTGTTTAAATGTTTGTAAAGTCCCCGCGACACAGGATTCATTACTGTACGGCAGATGTCTTTTTTTAAAAAGAAATAGTAAAGATAGATAGATACGGGTCAAGCTAATAAAAGCGTGTTAAAAAGACTTTATAATATTACAAACATGTCTAGACGAACAAACAGATAAAGTATTTACGTAATAACATATTTTCAATACTTCTTATCATGGTAAAAAATCATATAGAATAGGTACATATACATTCGCCATGGCGTCCCCAAGCGCCACCTGTGAGTATTAAGCAAACAAAGTTAGTATTTGCACAACGAAATCAACAAGCGAATGTTATACTGAATGCCTCAATGGCGCAGCGGTAGTGAATGCGACTGCTGTGCCTAATGTGTTGGGTTCGATTCCTGACTGAAGGTTTTTATTAGATGGGACCTAAAACTATATCTTATGTTGGTGTTTTAGCTCTGTCTACCCTGTAAGGGGATAAGCGTGAGACTATTATTCTACCTAGTATTTATTATTCCCAAGTCACTTGGTGTCGGCTTTCTAGTCTAAGCGGATTTGACTGGATATCAGTTTTTACACGGAGCGACTGCCATCTAACCTCCGCAACCCGAAGGCTAACGATACCCTAAGGCTAGACCACTGTTAGGATATTAGAGGACACTAACTTCCTAATAACGACTGCCATAGATGTTCATAGTAACCAGGACCGACGGCTTAACGTGCTCTCCGAGGCACGGAGCAGGCGATACTTGTCAATCAATACGCACATAATTTCGAAAAGTCATATAACTTTCGAAAGTCAGAGGTGCGCAACGTGGCTTCGAACCCGAGACCCTCTGCATTGCAGTCTGTTGGTCTCCCCACTGAGCTATCGCTAGACTATATAGGATATGAATATTATAATACTATTTGGTCGTACAGTCTTTGCCCATGGCATCGGATTAAACTTATTTGCTAAGTCTCGGTTTCAATTCCCGCGCCAGTCAAGGTGTTATTGGGCTTTTCTGTACTGACATTTTATTTTGCTTTGACTATTAAAAGCCTATTAACAATATAAATGCATAAATATATATACCTACCCATTTAAGCACATTTAGAACTGTTTACTACAGCTGATAATGTCGTAACAAAAACTACCACACTTTACCTGACTAGGTTTTTAAACCGTGGACCTCACGATGGGCTGCAAACAAGTGCAACATATGCCAATGACAATATACTTAGTTTACCTACTGCATTCGAACTTGGGCATTCACGATAGGTCGTAGGTTTAACTTACACCAAGACTGGACTGTACCAAGAAGACAGAGTTCGAAAGAGCGATAGCGCACGAAACCGCGGCCCAACATTAGTATACCCACATCAACCAATATTAGATGTACATTATCAAACATGCGATTACTAAACCTTATCGATATCACTACAAATTCGAGTATCGATAATCGTTTTGCGATCGTGCCGTGATTTGACGATAGCGCCTTTGATGTGTGCCGACATAGGCGCCGACGCGTTTGATAACGCCGAACAAAGTTACTCGCTTGTTATATTTATCGGTTAATTAAAAAAAAATGTTCAAATCTAGTTTTTTTTGTGAGACAGATATAGTATCTGGCTCCAGTTGGTGCGGTGGGATAATGGTTGTCTCACCTACTATCTACGTGCGGTTCAATCCCCTTGTGATACAAATCGGAGGCAAAAACAAGTCATATCCGTATTAATAATGGCGGAGCAGTCTTATAATTTCTTTTTATACACAATTCTTTTTTACTCGGAGGAATGTATTGACGCGTACCCCTCCGCAGGGGCGGGTGGAGGGGTTATATCAGACTCACCGGGGTAAAAGAGAAACATGGTAATGAAGATAATAATGTACCTCCTGGAATACTGACTAAACCTACCACGGTGTTCCTCGACAAAACCGCAATCGGCGGGGCCGCGCGAATCACTTTCACATGCGGTCGCGATCCAGCTGAGGTTTAAGCCCGCGTATGAAACGGCAGGCCACTACGCCGTTCAAACAAACAAACAAATAAACAAGCAAACTCTTCAGCTTATAATATTAGTATACTTAGATTACCAACAGTGGCGTCTATTGCTAAAGGGCTTAAAACGTTGCCTGACCCGGGAAACAAACTAGCACTTGCACACGATGTCACCAACATCACTGGACAAACATACATTTTTAATACTTTTTTAATGTAAGTGCTAGGGACACTGCCCACCCCAATAAACTAATTAAACGTAATTATAAATGTACAAAGGTGGCAGTGGATCAGTAGTGGATTACAAAAGGTGTCAAATAGGGATTGAGTGGACTGCAGGGGGAATAATCCCCGTTATTAGTGACCCTTTGATAGATTGGATGGGTAACACTGTTTGTGATGTACATACTAAGGCCTCCGTAGATTAGCTTTTACACTGCTGATAGGGAAATACCGTATCCAGAGCGACAGTCAAATATATAATCCTTACTAATATTATAAATGCACACACAATGTTTGTTTGTTTGTTACGCTTTCACGCCTGAACTGCTCGACCGATCGACTCATCGTGTAATTTCGCATACCCGTTGTCAGGGATACAGAAAAGAAAATAGGTAATAAATTTATTGATGAAATCTACATTAAAACAAACGAAGCTGTAGGAAAAAACTAGTGATATAATAAAAAAAAATCAAGTAAGTGGTCACGGGACGCCTGGCAGATGTGAAACATCGAAATTATTTTGTACAATATGCATAAAAGAACAGATTACGACAGGAACTAATATGGCATAATGTAAAATACTATCATATAGCGTGCGACGCGTCGCCACGGTATGCGTCGCCACGCCAGCAATCGGTTTTACTTGCGGATATATATGGTTCACATCAATAATTTTAGCCCTGTATAAAGTGCCCCGCTGTTAAGCAAAGCCTTCTTTTCAGTGTGCGAAGGGTTAGGCCATAGTACATCACACCTGCCCTGCATGTGTTGGCAGACTTCACATATTCTAGAAAACATTATGGTGAAGTCTCAGCCATACAGGTTTTCTAACGGTTTGAATAAACCGAGCAATGATGAAATATTTAATACGTACATTTACTTCGAAATGTCAGAGAAGCGCTTCTTGAGATCGAACTCGAGACCTTTGCGGGCTCCAACGGTGCAATAAAAATATTATCTACTAGATGTGCCCGCGGTTTCACTCGCATTTATGGTTACTGCGCCGCTCCCGTGGGTCGTAGCGTGATGTTATATAGCCTATAGCCTTCCTCAATAAATAGGCCACAACACCAAAAGAATTTTTCAACTCGAACCAGTAGTTCCTGAGATTAGCGCGTTCAAACAAACAAACAAACTCTTCAGCTTTATAATATTAGTATAGAAAAGTATTGTTTGTTGTTTACAGACTCGGGTAGTGAATCGGGGTCCCACAAGAGCGGTCGTGCGCGAACCACGGCAGCCGCTGACGGCAAGCCTACGAGAGTTCGAACCGTTCTCAACGAGAAACAGCTTCATACCCTCAGGTTAGTATAATATTTACTTCATACATAACCCTGTATGTCCTCGAATACCGTTGCCAGGCGTACGAATAAAGTCAGATACAGTCACGCATTTGGTTGCGTGTCAGAACAAATTGGACGGTGTCGATTAAAAAAAAATTGGTCGTATTTAAAAAGCCGGAACGGTCGAATGGTTTTTGTCAGGCATTATAAACTTGACCAAATTTTCATATTTTTCATTTTTTAAATTTCTCTCCATTCGCCTCACCTTGTACTGCCAGCGCGCGCAAGCGGAAAGGCACTGACCTCCCCTAAAAAAATAATCGTGTTATACTAAGACTCAAAAATTAAGGAGGCCCGGCCTTTTTACCCAAATGTCCGGCTAAACTGGTTGGTCTATCCGGCTTTACGGTTTTAAGACCTGGCAACCCTAAAGTAGGCAGAAGTTTATAACCACAATCCGCCACATATGTTTAGGTATTTCGTGCTTAATAGAGGTACGCCTATTTCCTGCATGGGATAGATCGAAATTTTTATTCCTTTTTTCCCCAGGGGGGCAGACCGGGATAATGTCATTTCCAGCCTTCGTGCTGCTACCGAAAATCTCAATTCGGTAATCGAACCCGGGACCTCACGCTCAACCGTCAGCATAATCACATACGTATACCACAGCATCTAAAGCTAACAGACAGGTTTCATAGAAAAGTAACCTAATTCTTGTTTCAGAACATGCTATGCTGCGAACCCTCGGCCCGACGCGCTCATGAAGGAACAGCTGGTGGAGATGACTGGCCTCAGTCCTCGCGTCATCAGGGTCTGGTTCCAGAACAAGCGCTGTAAGGACAAGAAGAAGACCATGCAGCTCAAGATGCAAATGCAACAGGAAAAGGTGGGTACACTTGGCAACCAGATATAGGCTACAGCATACCCATCATATTCCAGTTTTAATCATGATACCCTTTCTTTTTACTCCTGCACTAGAAAGAAAGAAAGAAAGAAAGAAAGAAAAATAATTTATTAGACACACCAAAAACACAACATATTAACATACAAACAAGAAGAAAATACAAAAATTAAACAAAAATAAAATAAAGAATGTCAAGAAAAAGTCTTCTTAAAATCATACCAAATGACCTGGTTTGCGCATGAATGACCTGACTCAACCAGAAAAGGGCTATATTCTACCAGAATATCGACGTAAAATATACGTATCCCGTAACCAGTAACAGAACGAAACAGTCCTGTTTCGTTTCGTTCACCGGGAGATCGCTGGAGAATCAATCACTCTCTCACTTCTGGTATACTTTACTCTCGTCCCTTTCACCTAAACCTCGTCTACTTTCCAACACATATACTGTGTTTGTTACCTACCTTGGAATCGCTTCTGATATGGCAAGAAATATGTCCGTGAGCGACGATTATGTCGGTTCGTTTGCCATCAATGGAAATATTCTATTTTTGTGGGGAACGGGGTTTCTAGAGCTCTTTGTGTAAAACATCAAGTGAGCTGGTTCGTTTACCACACACAGCAATAGAAAATATTATGCTTTTAGAGTAGCTGGAACTCCTTATGTAGATGCTGTGCTGTCAACTAGAGGTAGAGCAATAAATCAGCATCGCATGATAACCTACATTTTGCATGAGGCTATAACAGTAACAGATGTCCATAAGTTTGTTTGCAACCTTAATAGTTTAGACAAACCTCTTCATACGCTCTCTAGTATGACCTGTCTGATGGCAAGCGGTGATCAAAATGTAGAACAACGGAGCATATCATTATAGTCAACTTTATGGTCTTAGAATTTTCTTTCGTGAGATTGTGGGTTCGAGCCTCACCCATTGCACTAACAACGTGGACCCACTTGACTTAGCTTGAAAGGATAACAAAAACACTAGTAATTTGCTACCCAAATTGAAAGTTGTTAAACCTCTACAGGACAACCGAGGATAAATATAATTTTGTGCTGACACTTTCTACCTACCCAAGAATTCTTTAATTTTGACTCTGAACTTTGAAACAACAACGGTTGAAACACGTCAAAGCGTCTGCTGAATTCCAGAATAAAATTTAAAATATTCTCTATCAAGAGATTTTCAATAGCATCACAAAGTCTTCAAAGAGGGTTACCCCTCCACATCTTGGAAACCACCTAAAGCTGATAAAACGACTAAAGCCTGCAGTAACCGCTCTCCATCAGCCCCTATTCTTACAACCAAGGTACGATAAAAACCGTGTTACCCACCATATCACATGTACACCAAGAACCCAACCCAAAATCTCTCTCTTGTTAAAGGTGATATCTTATCCTCATTTGCAACAGGAAGGCCGACGGCTCGGATACATGTCAATGGGAGTACCACTGGTAGCTGGCTCCCCGGTGCGTCACGAACCTGCGGGCTCCCTCGCCCTGGAGGTGACGGCGTACCAACCTCCCTGGAAGGCGCTTTCCGACTTCGCCCTGCACGCCGACCTGGATAGGGCGCCGCAGCATAGTGCGGCGTTTCAGCAGCTTGTAAACCAGGTAAACATGTCTGATCTTTTAAGACTATCCTATCCTTACTACTCACTTACTTCGCTGGCTTAACGACCCAATGTGCAACATGGCCTTCGACATTAAAGTACGTCAATTCTCTCTATTATCCTAAAGGTTGTCTGAAAGATATTGCTTGCTGCAATAAGGCCAGCCTTTGAACGCAGCAGAAGTAATACACAGTTTCAACAGCGATTTCGGCAATCTTATTGAAGCAGCTCGACTGCCGAAATACACCATTAATAAAATCTCAGGCAAAAAACCTTATCTTATGATCCAATGACGGTAACCAGATTTCTTAAAGAGTTACTGCGTCGGAAGTCGAAAAGCGGTGTGATTTTTGTCCCTTGCGCTGGCAGTGATCGCTCATAGATTACGGTACTGTCAGTTCAATAAGTTTCTTCACTGCCAGGACAGTATAGAAACAAATACTGGTCTCTATCGCCTTATCTAGAAAGAACGAGTACCAAAATATACAAGTAGTTTGACTTATTATACCTTCTAGAAGATGCCCCTTTTAGCAAACTAAAGTTGGATAACTTAGTCATCTGTGACTTTATAACATTAATTTATTAAATACTTAAAAGGAAATACAAGGGCCGTTTTTCGATACAAAGGTAGTCCCCTGTTTCCTCCCTGGATAATGCCAGTAGAGCAATAATTTGTTTTCCAAAATATGTATGGCCTCTATTGGCATGTCCCTATGTTTTCCTTTCTTTCATAAATTAATTATTAAAAGATACATGAGCCTTCAAAAACCTCAAAAGTTGGCCAGATTTTTCGCTGTGTTCAAACATCCAGAAAACAAATTTAACTAGATTATATAAAAAAGGAAAAATAGGAACACGGCCAGTCTTTCTTTAATTTTTAATGAAAAAAGTAATTAATTCGGTCAAATTTTGGAGAAGGAATCAGGGGACTACGAAACGTTGATTCTGGGTAATTTTTTATAGGTATTTTCGGTCCAAGCTGCATTTGTCTCTATCGCGCTCATAATACTGTACGATGGCACTGCGCGACAGAACTAGATTTTACAAATTCCTATTTTTCAATTCTTTTGCCCTTAGTGTTTCCTCTCACTGTCAGCGGCGTCAGCGGATGGTACAATAGTTCGCGAGCTGACAGCACAGAATCTCCATAAATAGAATCGAGGCAACTTTCCTCTCTGCAAGAATTATTAGCCTAAAATGTAGTATTTGCCCAGTTAACTATTTCAGCTTTACTTTCTTTTTACAACGAAGCTGGTAAACAAGCACGCTAGCCCTGAGACTTGCCTGCTTGTTTTGCTTCGTTAATAGCCAAAGAAATAGAAGCTGAAAAGTAAAAAAGCTAATTAGACATATTTAACCAATTCTTAAACATTTCAGATGCATGGCTACGACATCCCGAACCTGCCACCTCCTCGCGCTCCTCACGGTGAGGACAACTACGTCACGTACCTCGAGAGCGACGACAGCCTCCCGCCCTCCCCCTAGTGTCGCCTCACATAACGTCCGACGCTAACAGTGTCGCCTCACTCAACATCCGACACTGATAATGTCGGCTCATTTTATGTTCACGACGGACAGTGTTGCCTCGCTTAACGTCCGACGCTACCAGTGTAGCCTCACTTAGCGTCCCGTGCTTGATGTGTCGCGTAAATTAGCGTCCGACGCTAACAGTGTCGTATCACTTGACTACTGACGCTAACAATATCGCCTCACTTAGTGTCCGATAGGTTTTGAATAGTGTCGAATTATCATCTAGCCACGCGCTGATTGTTTCTTTATAAAATAACGGTATTACACTTCGCTCGACCCGCGAATTTAACCCGCTTATGCTCTGCAGTTAAGCATATATGCTTCAAGAGGCCAGAAAACTGCACGATTATGTATCTGTTTTAATTATTTTTTAACTAAAATGTTGAGAATGTATCCATTTAAATTAGTTGGTCTAATTCGGTGGTCGAATGAACAATATTAAAATATGTCTGTTTATGTTATATTGTGTCATACATAGCGGATAAACTATAGATCTTATTAAAGTGCTTTAACACATTAATGCGACACTATTTAAAAAAATCAATTAATTAATATAGTTATTAATATTTGAGCTAAATCATGACTTCAAGTAAATGTTTGATAAAGATAAAATAAATATTTTCGTTGGTATCCTTTTAAAATAAAAGAATGTCGGTCAGTTACTTAAGAATAATATGTTTAATTATATTAATAATAAATGGGAGAGTGCAACTTGTGTTAATTTTCTCGACTGCCTTCGACTTTTCATTTTTCTGGACTATAATAATAAATACAAAATAAATAAAATTAAAATAACAAAACATTGATTTTTATTTGATTTTTATTTAATATTATTGTTCGAAAATAAATAATAAAACAAACTATTTACTATTCAATGTGATGTTTACCATTAGTTTACATAATTAATAAACAAATGTACTTCTAGTGCTAATTTTACCAGTGGATATGTTTTTATAATATTATTATTTTTATTATGATCTGTTAGTGTTTTTAATGTATATAGAATTTCGTGTAAATATTATTGTATAAAAATATATGTAATTATTTACCTACTAATTATAATTAAGCTTATAAATAAGACCTTCTTAAATCGATGTAAAAATAGTCACTTTTATACTTACTTACTATTATTATTTTCTGTAATTTAAATATAAAATTCATATCTGTTAAAAATATATAAAATGTCAAACTCTTTAAATGCGATTTTTAAATTATATAAACTCAAACTTTACAGAAATCTTAATTCAATACCATTGATTTAAGATTTATCATACTCATATAAAATAAAATATTAAAATAATATTTTTTGTTTAGTAAGACGTTTGTATTTAAAGAGTTAATATTTTTATTTAATATTTGACAACGCATATTCTAGACGAAGTGTATCGAATTTTTGCAATGTAAAGAAAATAATAATAAAAATAAAAATGGTGAATATCGTACTAATTCGATAGAAATTACCGCGGAGTTAATTTATTCAGTAGTTATACAATGTACTTAGATTGTGAGTATAATAATAATAAAAATAATGAGTACGTATTATATATTCGTTTCTTTTCTACACTATTTTATGTAAGTATTTATCTAATTGACGGCTCGATGGCGTAGTGGTTAGTGTAACCGACTGCCACGCCTGAGGTCACAAGTTCGATTCCCGCACAAGTCAAATATTTGCGTGCATGAACATGGATGTTTGTCTTGGTCTGGGTGTTTCTATGTATAATATGTATGTATATACAAAAAATAAGTGTATATGTATGTTTATCCATTGTCTAGTATTCATAGTACAAGCTCTGCTTAGTTTGGGCTGGATGGTGTTGTGTGTATGTGATAGAACATTGTTATAATTATTAGGATATATTTCTATGAAATCTTCCCCTAGTTCCAGATCGCTGAATAATCTGGAATATAGGAGGTACCTACTACCTACACGTGTTTGGTATCCTAACGAATATTAAGTATAATTGCGAATGCGAGTTTGTATGTTTGTTATGCTTTCACGCCACTCGACCGATCACCATGTAATTTCGCACGTTGTCAGGCGTACAGAAAAGACAGGGTACCTATCTTTCATCTAGATATATGAGTGTAAGTGAGTACCTACTGTTCCCCAGTGACTGAAACCGCACGCAAAAGCTAGCACATTTTAAAGAATTAGCTTGATTAACATACCTAATTTATAATAATATAACAAAATTTAACCTAATGAGTCGCAGCGGCACACCGGCGGCCAGACACAATAGATTTGTGATTATGTCTGGTAATCAAAAACTAGACAAAAAAACAGTTTAATTAAAAAGGTTTTTAAATTAAAACTTTCTTGCCTCCTAATGTGCTACTAGACCAAACATATCTATATACTCGCATAATTTCATTGCATCCATCGCAAACATATCACATTCAGGACTAGCTGTCAGAATGCTGCTGAAAGCTTTTAGTCTACCTAATTTGATTTCAACAGTCTCGCGAAGCATCCTTGATAAAAAAGAAGTTATCATTCGGACAATAATAATTAATTAATGATGATTAGGACAAAAAAAATTATGGCACTTTAGATTATGGATAAAAAAGTTAGGTAATAGGTTCTCTATTCTATATACTCACCTGTAATTTATACGTTCAAATATCAATTAATTAATATCAAAGTAAACAACCTAATCACCAAATACAGACTCGATTAAAATAAGAGCCATCTAGTAACATTTGCTGAAACTAACTAACTCAGCACTAACTTAAAGCTTCTTGTCTATATAATTCTCTAACTTGTCACTAGATGGCAGGGTAATCAATTTATCACAACTTTCAGATCTGCTGAAATGAAATATAGGCTATACGATGTGAGCTGAAGTCTACCTATGTACTAGGCGGGGGTTGAAAATCAATAACATCCGGGCGTCTAGATGCTATCCGTAGCCCGACAGTCTAGCTCTGTACCTGTACAAGGTTGGACGGCGCGAAATTTCGTTGAAAGTTTGACATAAATACATAAACCGTTCATCAAACGAAGACCTGTTATTGAGAAGCAATGCCAGGTTAGTCTCTAATTCATGTTATCTATTATATTTTAACTATAATACTGCTCTTTTATTCTAATTTTAAAACTAATTTGCGTACTAAGTAGTGCCTTCGGTAAATAAATAAACAATTTCTCAAGATTTCTCTTTTGTTTTGTATTTGTAAACAAATAGTGTTTTTATTTAGGTGTTCATCAAATACGTAATAAACTATACTACTTATATGTACTGCTATAGTTGTTACATAGGTACCTGGGAAGAGGTGCAATCAATAACACCATCCCCTGATTTCCTGAGCTGCGCACTGCAACGAAGCGCATCAGTGTTGCCATATTATAGATAGCTTTGTCCAACAATTAATCGCATCAATATAGTGCAGAACCGGTACTCGGCTTGCGCACTAATATTCGAATAGAATAGTAAATTAAATATCTTTAGATTAATTTGCTTTAATAATTATTACGAATAATAGAACTGTCTACACAAGTAACAGTATCAGTTACCAGGATAGATAGTCAACTCAAGCAACAGTACTCAGACACCAACTGTTGCTGCCTTATTTAAATAAATATTATACCTATTTAAAAAAGAACTTTTAATTATGAACATTTTAAATAAATACCTATTTTGATATAAAGATTTTTTTTATCATTAGATTTTTCTTTATTTGTTGCAATAAATGAAGTACCTACTTAATTATTATGTCAGTCCCATTATAACACTACCAGGTTACAGCATAACATAAAAGATATTCCCTAGCTACTTACATCTAGGTACATACATTAACTTACTAATCTATACTAATACTAGCTGTCACGACAAACGTTGCCCTGTACAAAAGAGGGAAAAAAGCACATCTAAACCATCCTCGAATCCACTTGAACACACACAAAACGTTTCATTCAAATCGGTCCAGCCGTTTAGGAGGAGTTCACTGTCAACACATGTACAGAAGAATTATATAGGTATATAAAGATTATAAAGCTGAAGGGTTTGTTTGTTTGTTTGTTTGAACGCGCTAATCTCAGAAACTACTGGTTCGATTTGAAAATTATTTTAGTGTTGGATAGTCCATTTATCGAGGAAGGCTATAGGCTATATAACATCACGCTACGACCTACGGGGGCGGCGCAGTAACGATAAACGCGGGTGAAACCGCGAGAACATCTAGTATTACAAATGTGGACAATTGGCCAATTCGCAAAACATTAAGGCATCATGTTCAATGGATGGTAAACTTCTTCAAAATTTAAACATTAAAATACCAACGCGGTCTGTGCGTATTCCACAATTGTTTAGTGTTCTTACAAGCAACAACAATGTATCTCAGAATAACCCACTGTACAGAATGTGCAAAAACTATAATTCGATCTCCTCTCAAACAGATATTTTTCACGTAAAATTTAGCACATTTAAATCTTTTCTGCTGAACTATAACAAACTGTGACTTTTAGTTTAGGTACCCAATCTTGTATATCTTTTGTTTTTTTTTAAATTTATCATGTATCCTTTGTTTTTTTTTTTAAACTTTTGTGTTAGTTCTTTAATAGTTTAAGCTTATGTAAACTTACACGTGTGTACTGTATATTGCAAATGTTGTGTACAAATGTAACTGGATGTCAGATTTACTCATTGTGTACTATTAAGACTATTATTTGTATATGCTAATCTGTTATCTGTTTTTGTACCTACTGAATAAAATAAAAATAAAAATATGTTTTTCAAACAAACCGCGTACCTAGAATATATCAAGTGCGAAGCGCGCGTAATCTATCTATACTAATATTATAAAGCTGAAGAGTTTGTTTGTTTGTTTGTTTGAACGCGCTAATCTCAGGAACTACTGGTTTGAATTGAAATAGCCTATTAACTATCGAGGAAGGCTATAGGCTATATAACATCACGCTACGAACCACGGGAGCGGTGCAGTAACGATAAACGCGGGTGAAACCGCGGGGATATCTAGTATATGCTATATAAGTACTTTGCATGAGATCTCCGGTCATCGGTGCAACTTCAATTTTCTAACCTTGTATTACAGAAGCAAACGCCGAAATGCTTACTCAACTGTACCCACCTGCCGATAAAGACGAAACCACTGAAAAGCATTCTATCCTTGAGGTGTATGTTCTCACCGACATGGATAACGAAAAGAATGACTCCACCGAAAAAGATGGCGATGCCGAGGAGGATAACAACTCCGAAATGAATGAAGAGGAGATTAACTCCGAATCGGAATTGGCGGAAATGGAGGACGACGACGATGATGATATTACTGAAGTTGATACCATCACCACAATGATTAACAGGACAGTAATGAACAGTGAATTGGAGGCTAACTCCGAACCGGAGCTTGAGGAAAAGGATGCCAACGCCGAAAATTATGTGGATGCAACCGCCAAAATGTATTGCAACGCCGATACGGATAACACCCAGCAGCGTCCGAAGGTACCCTCGTACGCCTCCATTACAATTGATGGTACCATCAAAATTAACGGTACCACCGTAATGAAAGACTTCGTGCCAGTTGAGGGTATCCCCAAAGCGGATGAAACCGAAACAGCTGAAACCCGCGGACCGAATGACCCGATGGCCATGATTTGCCTAAGTGGTCGTTACAAGGACAAAGGTCTTGGAAAGGGTAAGAAGGGCACTGAAACTAAGCGCCCGGCGGAAACTGAGATGCAGGTCAAAGCTGCAGAGATAGACATGGGTATGCATATTTTATATTATCTATTTATATATATATATAGTCTCTCACTACTGCAGAGGCGGATTTAATATGGAGAGCGGACTAGGCAAGCGCCTAATAGGGCCTTTCTAGCGGCCATAATTATATTTGCAATATAATAAAATATAATATTTTTATCGTTTAAAACTATAAAAAGGCAGAATTAGCCAAAAAGATGGAAACGTATAATATATTCATGTTAAGATTATTAATCCAAGAAAGTAAAATTCTCGCGTTACCGACTCTTACAAAAATAAGTCGCGGTGTTGCCGCCGCAAAAAACAAAGATTACTACTGATTTCACAGTATTACCTTATGAAACTCGAATACCCTCGTCACCATATGAACAAAAACAAGTTATTTGACTACGGTCTTTAGTGGAATGGCGACTTTCGTACTTCCTTAACCAAATTGATCAATTTTAAACATTGGTTTAAAATTGATCATTTGAATTCGAGAATTTTCTCAAATTCTAGCAAAAATCCCTCAATCAGAAACTTGAGTTAAGTTTAAATGGTTTTATCTTTCTTTTTACAGAGATGCCGATATCTAAGGGAGAGATGATGTCAAAATTGATGTTGGCAACATTGCAGAAGAAGTACAAAAAGGCGCAGAAGGAGGTGTGCCCGGTTTGCAAGAATCGGGGTACGTGATTTATGATTATGTATATTAATCTATTAGTTTATCCATTTCGAGACGTAATGATAGAGGCATGGTGCCCGGACGCCGGCGCTGCCGTATACCGATGGACGACTAAAGTCTTAAATTCTGCAATTATTTCAATAGGATATCCATACATGAATACCTCTTTGACCTCGTAGCATAAGGTAACGCTTATGATTGCGGTAGATCGGGTTCGATTCCTCGGTTAGGCGCAGTGTTATATACAATAGCATTACAAGGTCTGGAAATGTTCGTAGATATATTATATTCCACGTAATGGTAGATAATCTATTGATCGTTACCTATTATGAAGGACCGAAGTAATCACTCATATGCGGACAAACAGACCTCTCTCGGTGATTATGTTTGACCTATCAGAGAAAGATATTACGAGTTTATTTTTAAAGACAGCTCCCGCACTATGAGTAGTTCCTGTGTCGGGAGGAATATTACAAACATTCAAACAACGGACACAAAGAACACCCGGACTCGGAACAACCATTTGTGGATCACACGAATGTTTGAGACCACAACACTCGTTGCAGTAGCAGCGGCGACGCGACCACTTACGACTTTAACCACCACGCCATCCGTGCAGTGAACTACCATGGAACTTTTGTTAAATTTCTATCTGTAATATGGTCAAAAAACGATGATGACTATGATATATAATATAATAATGTCCTCCAGACTGAATTTCGGTCATGGCGGCCAATCTTAACGGAGTGCACAAGCGTGTGCGCAAACACAATAGCACTCTCTGTTCCCTAACTCTCATGATCCGATGGGACGGTAATCCGACACGACCGGAGAGAGATCAGGCGCAGGACCAACGACTTCACGTGCTTTCCGAGGCACGGGGGTGTCTAACACCGCCAGCTTTCTAACACCGGGCTCGTATTGAGATTTGTTAACAGAAAAACCCAATAACTTTTTGTTGGTCCGACCCGAGATTCGAACACGAGACGTCATGCACAGCAGTCGCATCCACTACCGCTGATCCACGGAGGCAGTTGAGTATGATGTATGGTGTAGTTGTATATGTGGTCACCTTCCCGCTGGCACTCGCCAAGTGTTATAGGTTCGATCCCAAATGGGACAAACAATTTTATGATGATGAATTAGTTGTTTTAAATCTGGGTGTTCTGGGCCCTTTGTAATGTATCTTTGTAATGTACCTACACTGCGACACAGGAATCATACCAATATAAAATTTAAAAATAAAGGTAAAATTTTAATTATTTAATATTATTATCTCTTTTCAGGTTTCATTATACGTCAAATCACCCTCAAACCTATGGGAGCAGCTGAGAAGGAGCATAACATGCAGATGTTCCTGTCCGCCATGTTTAGCCGACAAAGTATCTGAACTAAGAAACCTCAGATGACCGTGTAAACTGAACACTGAAAGATTCCCGTAGTTAATTCATGTCTATCTATTGTCTACTATCTACTTTCTTGAATAAACTCTTCTTAAAACTTTTGTTAGTGTTTTTATCAAAGACTGTTAATTAAAATTTGATATGATTTCAAATGGAAATCCGTAGACTCTCCCTACCCCTCAGGCTAAACAGGCGTGTATCTATGTATTTATGTATGATTCCAAGCTATATCGATACTTTATTCCATGTAATTCAGTTCAGTATTTAAGCTATGGACACGTGAGAGACTAGCATTTATAACATAACCACAGTCTAGTCAAAGCTCAAATTATAGGAAAATTAAACGCAGGTACAGGAGGCTGTAGGCACGACAAGCGAGGTAGTTATACTGGCTAGTCGCTTGAGTAGATGATATCTACATGACCTGCCTACGCTCCTTAGTGGATTATTAATTTATACTTTATAGATTTTGCTCGCGCCTACGCCTGCGTAAATGTAAATTAGGTTAGGTTAGATTAGTAAAATACTTTTTTCTGGATAAAAGTACCCTATGTCCTTTTCTGTTCCCCTAACAACCTGAATGCGAAATTGTACGATGCTCGGTCAAGTAGGTAAGGCGTGAAAGCGTATACCATGCAGTGGGCTGACTCATGTAGGCAAATATTTAAAGCAGAAAGTCTTTTAACTGTGCCTAGTATATACATTTATGAAGTAGCGAAATTTGTTTAATGTAATTTAGAATTGTTCAAAGTTAAAGATAATAAAAATAAGCGTAAAATTAACCATAACTATTTAAAAATGCACATACCTCGATTAGAGATGTTTAGAGTAAGTTGTGTTTATATGGCACCACTTATTTTTAACGCGATACCTGAAGATATAGTAAAACTACCGTACAATAAATTTTGCCCTGCACTAAAAAAATGGCTGTTTGAAGAAAGCTTTTATTCTGTTAACGAATTTCTAAAAATATTTGCGTCAGGGTCTTATCATTTTAGAAATACATTATGTTAAGTAATAAATATTAAATTGTGTAAATGAAACCTTACTAGAATTCTACAAATTGTACTCATTCAATTTTTGCATGCTATTGTAATATGGCGAAATGTGTTTTGTGCTGTTTGTTATTTTTGTCATCTTTGTATCCACCACATTTTATGCAAATAAATTTATTATTATTATTATTATATTGTTATTATTAACAAACAAATAAACAAACTCACATTCGCATTTATTATAATATTAGTATCTGACTCGCTCAACTTCTTCACATAAGAGATTTTTTTCCCGTTTTAGCAACATTTTCCATTGATGTTCCGCTCCTATGGCGTAAAGTGATGTTATATAGCCTATAGGCCTATAGCCTTCCTCGATAAATGGGCTATCCAACATTAAAATAATTTCTCAATTCGAAGCAGTAGTTTCTGATATTAGCGCGTTCAACCAAACAAATAAACAAACAAACTCTTCAGCTTTATAATATTAGTATGGATAGTTAGGAAGTTAGGACTAGTTAGGATTAGGATACTGGGATATTATTAGGGTTTAGCACGTCGAGAACAGCAGGATCGGGAAAGAGATTGTAACAAGTAGGTAATCTTTGTCTGTTTTGCTTCCAACATATCAAAATCTAGTTTGAGAGGTTTGCGTAGTGCGAGTGATATCCTTGGTACTGCAAGCTTCTATAGGCAACTGCCGCTTATCATCAGGCAGTCCCTATACTTGTGTGTCAGCATGGTTACATACAAATATTCAGATACTTTATCCTCTGAATTAATAGACACACCACAGGAATTGAAAACCAGATTATAATCATCTATTTATCAAATGTTCCGGACATAAAGACTCTTCGGCTCTTTAATAAAAGTATAGATTATGTAGACACGATCGACCTATGTCTAAAAACTAGCATGTTCTCTATAGAGCATGCTAGTTTTTTGATTACATAAATTTTCCATAGAGCATTGATTTTGGTGGAATCTTAATGATACAGTTTGTAGGAACTGAAAAATAAATGCATAGTTGTTAATAAACATATTAGTAAAAGTTATTAAAAAAGTATTCTGAGATAAAAACTTAAAATACTTTATAAATGTAACTCCTACGTGCTTTTACATAGCAACATATAACTAATTGAATTAAAACTTTCTTCAAATGACACTAAGTTAATCTGTGATGCCTAATTTTAAAGAAATTACTTTATGTATCTTTAGTTAGTTACTTCAATCAAATTCAAATAGCGCATAAACGTTATTTGATTTAACAGCTGAACACAAAGCCACATCGATGGACGTCTTCAATCAAGTTCTTCAATAGAAGATAAAGAGTCATCATATGCATTATTAATTATTATTTTACCATAATTATATGGCAACAATAATTGCCTCCGTGGTGCAGCGGTAGTGAATGCGATTGCTGTGCATGAGGTGTCGGGTTCGAATCCCGGGTCGAGTCAACCAAAAGTTATTGTGTTTTCTGTTAAGAAATCTCAATAACAGCCCGGAGTTAGGAAGTTGACGGTGTTGGACACCTCCGTGCCTCGGAAAGCACGTAAAGCAGTTGGTCCTGCACCTGATCTCTACCGTCCCATCGGATCATGAGAGTTAGGGAACAGAGAGTGCACTTGTGTTTGCGCACACGCTTGTGCACTATAATATCTCCTGCGCAGATGGCTGGTGTCTGTTAAGATTAGCCGCCGTGACCGAAACCGGTCTGGAGGACATTATTCCAATTATTTTCAAATATAAAAAAATAATTTAGCAAATCTATAATATTTTGTCGGTAGTAGAGCCAAGCTGGTTACAGCAGGAATGGGCCGGCTCGACCGGGGAAGTACTACCCTCTCACAGAAAATCGACGTGAAACAGCAGTGTTTCGCTGCTGTGTTTAGTTCGGTGAGTGAGAGCGCCGGAGGCGTAAGCATGAGGTGACGATTCTCGCAGCTCATGAGGGACCTGCAGAGTATCCGTAGAGTCATTGTGTGGGTGGCGCGAGTCGACCCGGTGGCCAGGGAGAGCCGTAGAAACGGTGCTCTGCTGGCCGCCCGCGGTATAGTCCAGAGGCCCAACCGAGTCTAACCGAGTCTAACCAACTAGGTTGGCTGCCTTATCATGCCGCGCATAATCTCGAGGTGGGTCGTCGTGCCAGATGGTGACCGGAGGGTGGGTCCCGGCGACCACTTTCGGGAGGGTACGGGGGTCCTTCCGTCCGTCGGATCGGCTATCGCCATACCATACAGTTATATGACAAAACTTGCTCTGCGCCTTGCCCCACTTTGCTGCGAGAATAGCCGCCTCTTTTTTTTTTCACGTTTCCCCTTCCTTTCACTCTATGGCAGTACGAACAAAGCATTGTCGTTCAACAGCAGCCAATCGCCGTAACCCCACTGCTGCTTCCTGTGTCGTGGAGTTTATTAACATCAGAGGACTCCACGCTAACCTTAATGCCGTCCATCACCACCTGGAGACGGCTCGGCCGGCAATGCTTTTTCTAACGGAGACACAAATACGCCTTCCTGCAGACTCGAACTACCTGCAATATCCCGGCTACGTGCTAGAGGAGTGTTTCCTCGCGAAAGCCGGGGTATGCTTGTTTGTTAGGGCGGATATTTGCTGTCGCCGTCTACAATGCCTAGAGGACCCTTCCTTCTCTGTCCTTTGGGTACACGTAGATCATGGCTCTTTCAGCCAAATCTACATGTGCCTCTACCGATCCCATTCAGGAGACGTTGAGACAACTCGACTCTTCAATTACCTGAGTCAGGTGGCAGACGACGCGCAGGAGCGGTTTCCGAACGCTGAGTTGGTGTTCTTGGGAGATTTCAATGCCCACCATAAGACCTGGTTGGGTTCTCCCAAAACAGACCACGCGGGACGAACTGCCCATGCGTTCGCTCTCACGCATGACCTGTCTCAACTGGTACTCCAGCCCACCCGGATACCAGACATTGCAGGTCAGGCGCCCTCTCTGCTCGATCTGCTGCTGACGAGTAACCCGAACCGGTACAGTGTGTCGATTCGTGCTCCTCTGGGCACCTCAGACCACTGTCTGGTTTGTGCCACAGCTGTTGTTGTTACGCCCCCACGACCCGAGGAGGCAAGACGACGACTGTGGCACTACTCGTCGGCAGACTGGGATGGAATGCGGGAGTACTTCGCATCCATCCCTTGGGCTCAACGCTGCTTTGAGAACAGGGATCCATCACAGAGCGCTACTGCTGTCGCTGGTGAAATCATCCTGGGTATGGAATATTATATTCCATACAGTGATGTCACGAGCGGCGGCAGAAAAAGGCCCTGGTTCGGTCGTGAATGCGCTGATGCTGTTGAACGCAAACAGACAGCGTACCGCGCTTGGACCAGGGCTCGCACTCTCCACGACCCTAACGTGGATCACCTGAAGGCAGCGTTCAACCAAGCCACAAAGGTCTACAAGAGGGCATACTTAAGAGCGGATGCCCAGCGCGTCGCACGGTTCGGCCAGAAACTCATGGCGTATCCTACGGGCAGTCGTAGCTATTGGCGCCTGGCCAAAGCCGTGCAGTCCAAATTCTGCCAGACCTTGCTGCCCCCTCTGAGGTATCCGAATGGATCACTGGCTCATCGGCCGCAGGAGGAAGCAGATCTGCTTGCAAATCTCTTTGCGGCCAACTCCCGAATCGATGACTGCGGTTCGCAGCCGCCTAACATTGCCAACTGCGGCTACACCATGCCCGATATATGTATCAGGCAACGAACCGTTCGTGCGATACTGCAGTCTCTCGATGTTCGGAAAGCCAGTGGACCTGACGGCATCCCAGCTGTGGTCCTTAAAAAATGTGCAGCGGAGTTGTCTCCCACGCTTACGCGCCTATACCGGACGTCTTACGCCGCAGGCATTGTGCCTGAGGCTTGGAAGGAGGCGAACGTTCAACCGATTCCCAAAAAGGGGGACCGTTCCGAGCCAAGCAACTATCGACCCATAGCTATCACCTCGGTCACTCTCCAAGGTGTTCGAGCGGATTAAAACACCCAAATTGTCCGCTACCTGGAGGATCAATCGTTGATCAATGATCGCCAATACGGCTTTCGGTCTAAACGATCAACGGTTGATCTTCTAGCGTTCGTCACGCACCTCTGGGGTGAGGCTAAGGACAAGCACGGCGAGTCTTTGGCTATCAGCCTTGACATAGCCAAAGCTTTCGACAGAGTCTGGCACCGGTCTCTTCTTTCCAAGCTTCCGGCCTATGGCTTGCCCCCTCAACTGTGCACCTGGATTGCAAGTTTCCTGCAGAAGCGTCGTATTCGGGTCCTTTGCGACGGTCGCGCTTCCAAATTTATGCAGGTCAATGCAGGAGTGCCTCAGGGTTCTGTCTTATCCCCTACGCTCTTTCTTCTGCATATCAATGATATGTTGAATCTCGGCATGTTGCCGAGATTCAACATATCAGGGATAAGACAGTACGGTGCATGGGCGATATCTCGGACATCCTGGGGCCAAACAGGCTGAGGTTGAGGGGAAAAGGCAGAATCTTGTCGTTGAACTTGACCAGACCTTGGACCGCATCTATGAATGGGGTGCCAAGAACTTGGTCGAGTTCAACGCCAAGAAGACCCAGGCATGCGCGTTCTCAACAAAAAAGTCTCCGTTCCTTCCCCTCCCTTCTCTGAAGAACACTCCACTGGTGATACGTGACAGCCTCTCCATCTTAGGTATGGATCTTTGCCGCTCCCTTAATCAGAAAACCTATATCGAGAGCGTCATTAAGCAAGCTTCACGAAAACTCGGAGTTCTGAACAGGGTGAGGCGGTTCTTCACGCCTGGGCAACTGTGCCTATTGTATAAGGCACAAGTGCGCCCTTGCGTGGAGTACTGTTCTCATCTTTGGGATGGCTCCGCGCAGTACTTGCTGGACGCTCTCGACCGGTTACAGCGGCGGGCTGTTCGTATCATCGGAGATCCAGAGGTCACGAGTTCACTGGAACCTCTGCAACTCCGTAGGGACATTGCCTCATTGGCATGTTTCTACAGAATATACCACGGGGAGTGCTCTGAAGAGTTATTCCACCTTATCCCGCCCTCCCCTTTCCTATCCAGAACAACGCGTGCTGGGCTCAGATGCCATCCTTACACGGTAGAGTCGATTAGAGCGCGTACCAAAAAGTTTGGGTCGTCATACCTCTGCCGAACGACCAAGGCATGGAATTCTCTGCCAAGGCACGTGTTTCCTTCTTCCTTCAATCCTGGGTTCTTTAAGCGGGGCGTGAAAAAGCATCTTCTCAGGCCGTCAAAGTAGAGACCTCAACATCGCTTCGGCTACTGTGGGGGCGATGTGGAGGCCACTGCTCTTAGACCACACGACTGCTTGCCATCAGGTGGAGTGTGGTCATTTTGACGAGCAAAATAAAAAAAAAAATAAAAAAAATATCCAATCAAACACTATAAGCAGATAATATATTTACAAAAGTACTTTTTAGTACAAAAAGCTTTATACTGGCAACAATTACAGGTGTAAGTCAATAGGATTACATACTTGATAACAATGACAGGTGCCAAACATGACTGAAAACTAAACTAAACAAAACTTTCAGTGACTTTATTCTCCTCCTAGAAGGAGGGTTGATATAATTAGCGTTATATTCTTTACCATTATTACGAAATAGTTTAAATTATATAGTGGTTCTAAGTGATAAATATACAAAATGACGAGTATTTTCAACGAAAAGGACGATCTACCGCACCGCCTGAAAGGCTTTGGTTCCCGGGTAAGTTTTCAAAAAAGTATAATTATTATTTATTTTAATCCGGTATTGAGATCCGGAGATAGATATCCGCGTATCCGCTACCTATAGTAAAGGATATACTAACAGAAATGTTACAGTAAGTATCGTTTTATTTGCCAATAATGAGCATAATATATAATAATAATATAATAATAATATTCTACCACATACACACAACACCATCTAGCCCAAACTAAGCAGAGCTTGTACTATGGATACTAGACAATGGATAAACATACATATATACTTTTTTTTTTTTGTAAATACATACATATTATACATAGAAACACCCAGACCAAGACAAACATTCACGTTCATGCACACAAATGTTTGACTTGTGCGGGAATCGAACCCGCGACCTCAGGCGTGGCAGTCGGTTACACTAACCACTACGCCATAGAGGCCGACATATCAAATAAAGTTTTCATAAATTTTACTAGATATCTTATATTAGGTATGATAATTGCAGTATTTTTTTATAAAAGAGCAACATTACATAAACAGCTGATGTGTTTTGTTAGATTATATTATATGCATCTAATTATTAAACAGATTGTTATATAATAAATAAATAAAAATAAACTACACTTTTTTAAAATTATATAAGTAGTTTTATGCCTAATATTATATAAAAAGTTCCCCTATAGTATATAAAACATTTTTCTGATAAGTTCTATTTAATAAAATCGGTTAATACTAACTTACTTTAAATATATATATGGGTAGCGGATTTAGATTAAATACTAATTTAAACTGTCTTGGAATTAAATATATTTAGTAAAATATAAATTTAAATACATTCTGTGTGGGACCTGTGACAAATAAAACCTGTGTTTCTCTAATAATCTTCTGGTCAAAGTAACATGTGACTAACCATGTGATTAGCTGCCTCCGTGGCATAGCGGTCGTGAATGTGACTGCTGTGCATGGGGTTTGAATCTCAGGTTGGGCCAAGAAAAAGTTATTGGGTTTTTCTGTTAAAAAATCTCAACAACAGCCCAGAGTTAGAAAGTTGGGGGTGTTATACACCCCCGTGCCTCGGAAAGCAGGTAAAGCCATTGGTTCTGTGTCTGATCATGTGTTGGATTATCGTCCCATCGGATCATACGAGTTAGGGAACACGGAGTCCCTTGTGTTTGCGCACACACTTGTGCATTACAATATCTCCTATGCACATGGTCAGTCTCATAGGACATTATTATTAACCATGTGTTTTTAACAAATTTGTTATAAAATTGTTTAGAATGAAATCCATATTAAATATTGAATATTGAATTTGCACAATTTTACATGATGATATAATTATATAAACACAGTTATTCATAGCATGTAAAGCAAAGCAGCGGTAGCTTTATACGCAGAAGCTCATTTTCTCATACTTAATTTATTTAAAGACTCCAATAGCATTCCCGTATCTAGCAAGACTTGAAAACCTGGTTAAAGTAGCCTATGATCACTTACTTGCAACAGCATAGTTCCTTGTGCATTGCTGTTGTAAGTCTAATATTTGTAGCACTCTTTTCTAAAATACTGATTATTCTTAACATACGGAGCACACTGGCAGCCAGACAGCAATTCACAGCTTAACAACAGTGATTCGATAATATAAACACAGTAATTGTCCAAGTTACTAGTTACAGTCCCGTTGCTTCACCCGCCTGCATCACACGGAACACATATTGGCATACAATGTAGCATGTGTCCTTTCTCAGGATACAATCTACCTCGTAGCCAAAATTAATTAACATCTGTTCTGCTGTTGCGTTTTGAAATTATAACAAACAATCAAACAGAGATTACATTGATATGAATTACTTAAAATTTCAGCTAAATGTAACATTATTTACTGATATAACATTACATAAACTATATACTATACTATAGTTATTTTAAATCCTCTTCAATGACGTTCCTGTCGTCGCACATAAATTATTTGAAGTGATCCCTTAATGTACGGATTATTCTTAATCATGGTATATATATTTTTTTATTATTTAACTAGATATCATTTATGCTATGCCATAAATGTTTATTAATATATTGATACATAGTTTTTACCAGGTGGTGCTTATCATTTTATTGCATTTAAATTATTGTTAGATTGTTGTTAATATCATCCACCCATCTTCTAGGTGGACTATATTAAAGCCGTAGCAGGAGGCACATGGTCGAGAACTGCTAAGGATAGAGAGGAATGGAAAAGGTTGGAGTAGGCCTTTGCCAATAAGTGGCATACAGACAGGGTCGTCGATGCACAATAGTTACACGTAGAGTGTAAGATATCCTAATCCTAACTATCGTAACTATAATATTGTAAAAGCGAAAATGAGTTTTTTTGTTTGTTTGTTTGTTATCTTTTCACGCCTAAACCACTGAACCGATCATCCTGAAATTTTACATATACGTTGTCAGGTGTACCGAAACGGACATAGACTACCTTCCATCCCGAAAAAAAATACTGTTCCCGAGGAAAACAATAATAACGTTCTTATGATAATAGCTGGCGCCACGTGTCTTTCGAATCATGATTGAATTATATTATTACAAGCAGAGTACAACCCGAATTGATTGTCAAATTCTCAATTAACGCGAGCGAAGCCGCGGGCAAAAGCTAGTAGTATATAAGTAAAAGTGTTAGATATAGAATAGTTAAGATAGGTACCTACTGTAAATGAAATACAGTCTGAAATAAAGGCTATTATTATTATTATTTGTTTCTCTTTCACGGGTATACGCCTAACACGTTAGGAAAATACCCGGCCCTTTGGGAGGCTTACACGGAGACATGGGTCCAACGTGAAGAGGCCCTTCGAGAGTTTTAATCAAAGGTGGGATAGAACACCTACAGCGGCACTAGCCGCAGCAGGCGTAGGACTATTGCTACGTATGGATTCTAATATATGGGCTATGGGTATGGGTGTTTGATGGACTGGTATATTGGTAACTATGGATGATAAAACGGTGTCTGCCCTGAATACTCTAATAGCATCAATCGAATGGACAGACGGTGACTCGCCAACTCACTAGATGGGCCCCCTGAATAGCCACCATAGGCATACAAGCCAGCAGCAGAGGGCAACATCGGTGCGAGCGGCTAGGGGTGTCGAGCGGTGCGGCGCCGGTTTCACCATCGCGGGTCTCGTGACAACGGAGACCCGGAGCGGTTTTCCCGGTTTATTATTATTAGATTGTTGTTATGTCATAACATTTCCTAATTAATTAGACTGACTGTGGCTTATTTGCGGTGGATCTTGAGGTCACGGTTTGGATTTCTGGATAATTACCTGAGTCAGGTGGCAGACGACGCGCAGGAGCGGTTTCCGAACGCTGAGTTGGTGTTCTTGGGAGATTTCAATGCCCACCATGAGACCTGGTTGGGTTCTCCCAAACCAGACCACGCGGGACGAACTGCCCATGCGTTCGCTCTCACGCATGACCTGTCTCAACTGGTACTCCAGCCCACCCGGATACCAGACATGGCAGGTCAGGCGCCCTCTCTGCTCGATCTGCTGCTGACGAGTAACCCGAACCGGTACAGTGTGTCGATTCGTGCTCCTCTGGGCACCTCAGACCACTGTCTGGTTTGTGCCACAGCTGTTGTTGTTACGCCCCCACGACCCGAGGAGGCAAGACGACGACTGTGGCACTACTCGTCGGCAGAGTGGGATGGAATGCGGGAGTACTTCGCATCCATCCCTCATATTTGCAGTACGCTCACAAATGCGAGCTTCTCTTTGTAAGTTAATAGTTACTATGGAAATAGAGTCTCTCAATGTATCTAACTTAGTTTTGAATTGCGTTTGTATTCACATCTCTGTGGTGTGTGGTGGCATAGATGAATATACGGATGACACAGTGATTTCAGGGGTAGCCCCTCCACTACAGAAAGTTGCGAGTACGATCGTCACTCGTCCAAATATTTTTAAAGTGAAAACTTCTTTAGGCGCGTTGAGCACTTCTTGGGTGATCAAAAATCATGGAACTCGCGTCATTGTCACGCTTCGTCATTGTCACGCTTCCACGCTTTCCATTTTTGAATTACTTTAGAATATTAACAATGCCTCAGAAATGGTGCGTCCTACGCAAAAAATAACGAAATGTTGACCTCTTTAATAAGCCCTAAGAGTGTATCAGGAATTCGATCCATTTCTTTTTGTTTTTATAGAAGTATTTATGATCAAGGATTAAAGTTTTCATTTTTATCGGCAGTCCCCAAAGACAGCCCCAATATTTTTTAAATATGTTTTTAATTTTCAGTTTTATTATATTATAATATTATGTGTAAACATATTTTATATTTTTTTTGAAGTGACGTCTTCATTAGGCGCGTTAAGCACTTCTTGGTTTATTGTATCCTACTCCTAACTAATATTATAAATACAAATGTGAGTTCGTTTATTTTGTTTGTCTGCTAAGGAATTTACAGGCTATGAAATAAATCATCCGCTGCGACGATTCTCGAGCACTGTGACTTCCTCGACGAGGTTTAAAAAAAGAACTACTGCAGCGGCATATTTGCGTGGACTCCTGACATTAGTAAAGTCACTGCATGCTAGCTCGCCTACCACTCAACGAAATAAAAAAGACATTAGGAGAATATGATTGGGACTACCCCACGTTATAATTAATTTTTGTTCCCCACTCCAGAATTGTAACATAGGGCATTGTTCCTTTGACTAAAGTAATTAGCATATTACCGTTTCAACCTGCTTGTTACAGGAGCGCCGTCAGTGGCTCAAACTGTTTTACAGCTAACCCACAAAGCCTACAATACCTTCACTCCTTACCTGTAATTAGAACTGGTAATCAACATCTTAATTGGCTTGCTGTCAAGGTTTCCTTTAAAGATAAACATTATCAACATTCAATTAACTAGGTAGTGTAGTGGTTTATTGAATGTTGGCGATGAATAAGTCTAGAATCATCGTGAGGTTTCAAGTTCGAACACCAGGTGTTAAGTGTTATTGGGTTCTTGTTATGAACCTAATTTGTACCAGCATATAGTCTGAAATTTCTCTATCAGGTCTAGTTCACAAAATATGACACATGGGTCTTTTTATAATAAAACACTATATTTAAAGATTATCTTATTTACATAATATTGTCTTCTGTTTACGCAAATGTTATTCATTGAAATTAAACTACTATATACGGATTTAATCGCGTTGTTTATTTGACACTTTATTACAAAATTTTGAAAACTGTTGCACTACTATTACTATTAAACTTTACTTATTTTTAAGCTAATTAAATTATTGAAACTATTAAAACTATTTATACTATTACTATACTATTTATATTTATGTTTACACTTTCCCCGACGTTTCGGTTGCTTTTCAGCAGCCATGGTCACAGATTGACTTGTAATAAAGTGTCAAATAAACAACGCGATAAAATCCGATTTAATTTCAAAGATAATCTTATTTTATTTTATATAGTTTTAAATTGAAAATATCTTTCTTTTATTTGACTTCCTTGCTGAAGCTGAAGGTAGAGAGCTGAGCTTATTATTATTATTTATGTATTCTCCGCAAATGAAACAAAATTTATTTGAATTATTCACACAAACACGTCTTGATGATGCCATATTAAATTATATTAAGAAAACTTAATATTGTTCTAGTTATCAGCAAATTTAGTGGAAGCTGCAACTCGTAAACAAGAGCTGTTACAAAAAAAAAAACACTGGGTTGCACTCCGGGAGTGCCGGCAGAAGTGAAAACTTGAATATTAACGTTGTGCATTTTTGATATTTTGGAATGGTTAGGAAATAATTTTGCACGAATTGCTTTAGTTATCAGTATAAAAGTACTATCATTTATGTGGTAAAATACAATATTCATTTATTGCGCTATCGTACACGAACATGACAATTCTCCCTCCGTCTTACGAATTTTCGATCAGGTCACGTGTCCTGAAGCGAGTTTCACATTTTTTACCCATCATAAAAAAGTGCACAACGCCGCTAAAGAAGTTTTCACTTCAAAAATGAGGGTACCTATATGTAGAATCAGCGACGTCGAATGAATAAATATCATATGATAAAAGTCATTCATCAGACAAAAGTTGTAATTTTGTTGTGCGCTGTAATTAATATTGAGACTGTTCCGATGGTCTCGTAGTTAAAGAGTCGACTCTGGCATTGCACTGACTGTTCTACCCACGTCAGTCAGTGCCACACCCAAAACAGTCACATTTTTAGAATGGGACAAACATTGTGGTTCCCTGTCTGAACGGATACAAAACTTTTCATAATTGGACTGAATTTCATCGACCACATCCACCAGTCGCGATTGCCAATTATTCAAGAGTAATGCGTAAAGCTAATGAAATCCAGAATTATAGAAATTTCATTTGATAAGATAGTTTTCAGAAATTAGTAGCATGGAATTCGATGATTTGTATAACGCAACTGCGCTTCGCTCGCTACGCACAGACGAGTAAATCGCAAAATACGGACACATCAGCATGCATACTTAGTATACGTGAAAGAGATACCGAAGTGTAATGTGTAGCGATTCATGTATACTAGAAGAGTTTGTTTATTTGTTTGGTTGAACGCGCTAATCTCAGGAACTACTGGTTCGAATTAAAAAAATCTTTTAGTGTTGGATAGCCTATTTATTGAGGAAGGCTATAGGCTATATAAAACCACGCTGCGACCCACGGGGGCGGCGCAGTAACGATAAACGCGGGTAACACTGCGGGACCATCTAGTCATATAATATATCACTACATATATATTATAAAACAAAGTCCCTCGCCGCGCCGCGTATGTCTGTCTGTTCGTGATAAACTTAAAAACTACTGATGCATGCGGTTTTCACCAATAGTTAGTGATTCATTAAAAAGATTTAAGTGTATAATTTGTTAAGGTTTTGTACTATCCGTGCGAAGCCAGGGCGAATCGCCAGTAACTTCAAAAAGTCAAAAGTGCATGCCTCTAGATCGATAACAAGACCGCTGCGTAGCAATCCAATGTTATCCTCAATCGGCTATCGGTATAACACTGAGTAAATTTCCTGTCGACAACATACCGTATGTATACATCTAGTCAGGAAGCCGGAGTAATATGTATGTAAATCACTTAGATACATAATTTGTGGGCCAACATGTATGGACGGCAGGCAGACACATATAATATACTGTATTCTGGGTTATATACATGGGTGACGTGCGTATTTCTCTACATATACGGAACAAGCTTATATCCGCAGTATTGCATCTTTTAATATCAGTCCTGCTTATAAATTGTCCCACAACTGGGCATAAGCCTTTTATCAGGATGAAAAGGATCAGCCCAAAGTTCATCACGTTATCCCAGTGTGGGTTAGCAGACTACACACATCTTCAAGAACATCATGTAGAACTCTCAAAACTGTAGGTATCTTCCCGATGTTTTTGTTCATCGTCAAAGCGATCGATAATTAACTATTTGCTTCCAAGAGTTAGAGGTACGTGCTCTGGCATCAAACTCGGGGCCACTGCGTGGCAGACTAATGGTCTTCCACTAGACTATCACTGCTTTTAACAGGATAAAATATAGCCTGCATCACTTGCCGGACAAGTAACTGTGCAATTTGACACCCACCAATACTACCGTGAAGAGAATAGTGGCTTAAAATCACACACGGGCATATTATTTGTTTGATCCTCAAATAATATCTAAACGGTTGCATATTAAAACATCAAAACTTTCTCGAGCAAATTTCAAAAGAACAATAAACGAAATAACAAAATTTAAATGACCAAATGTTTTATTAAGAAAAATTTTAGAATCCCAATGTATGTGACATCAAATGAACGACTGAACTGATCGAATGAACTGATCAAAAGTTGCTAGATGTAATTTAAAAATATCAAATAATAACTAATCAAATTTTATAATCACAAATGATTTCTTATTAAGAATTATTAATTTAAATGTAGGTATACTTATATTTGAAGTACATCATTAATTTTAACACATTAATTTGTCCAAAAATGATGAAAAAATAGTATACATACGGGTACGGTGCCTCAAAATAGTATACATACGGGTACGTATTACAATACCGAAATTTAAAAGACCATATTTTAAAATACCTATGGAAGAAATCCCGAAAAATTAAACGCCGAATGATTGTTTGGCCGAAAGTTTTAAATCTCGAAAGTTCATTTGCCCGAAAGGTTAAAATAGCGAAGATCCATATTCCGAAGTTAAAAATCCCCAAGAATTAATGAACTAATGGGAGGCTCCTATTTCTGGGTGGGTTTACAAAAGAGAACCTAACACAACCTACCGCTTCCGAGTCGGAATTGTACGGATGGCCTAAGTATTAGCCAGCCAGTTTATTAAATGTTTATTCATATATTATTTCGGTATTTCGTCCATTCGGGGTTTCATCCTTTCCGGCATTCGGACATCGGTATTTTATGTTTCGATATAACGGCTATCGCCAATTAAAACTTTATCGGCAATTAATTTATCCAGTAATCCATTTTGACTTTTAAACGATTTGGTCAATAGTGTAATAAATAATATGTATAAACATTGATATTCCAGACCTTGGTCAGCTAAACTTTTGATCAAATAACCATCGTTATTTTAAACTTTGTTGATTTGTACGTTGTTCTTTTGAAATTTGCTCAGAAAAGTTTTGATTTTCTAATATGCAACCATCTAAACGGCCTCGACTAACTACGCCAGTGGTTAGTGTAACCGACTGCCACGCCTGAGGTCGCGGGTTCGATTCCCGCACAAGTCAAATATTTGTGTGCATGAACATGGATGTTTGTCTTGGTCAGGGTGTTTCTATGTATAATATGTATGTATTTACATAAAAAAAGAAGTATATTTGTATGTTTATCCATTGTCTAGTACCCATAATACAAGCTCTGCTTAGTTTGGGCTAGATGGTGTTGTGTGTATGTGGTAGAATATTATTATTATTATTAATTACCACGTCAACTTTGCCTGACCCGAGCCTGCGATGAACACGACACCTCTTTCGCTATATTGGCCACATGCGGCCAATATAACTTCAAGAGTAGTAGAGCCTCGCCGATTTCAGCATGAATGGGCCGGTTTAACCGGGGAAGGACTACCCTCTCACAGAATATCGACGTGAAATAGCAGTATTCCTACTGTTGTGTTTCGTTCGGTGAGTGAGAGTGCCGGAGGCCCAATCACCCCCTTTTCCCCATCCCGCTCCTTCTCCTTCCCACTTCCTTTCCGAAAGGGTCGGCAACGCGCAAGTGATGCCTCTGGTGTTGCAGGAACAAACCACTTTCCCAATCTGAGAAATACCTCTCAGTCGCACGCATACTTAAGACTATCAAGGCTTTCAGAAATCTAACCTAATCAATCACAAGTCATAATCAGGCGTTAGTTGGTTCACCGATATCGTTCATCACTGTAATTGACATGCCACAAGCAGCTAGCTGAGAATTTCACCTACTATATATGCCGCAATAGTTACTAAGATACAACCTAATTAGATTGATGTTATGTGGAAAGCAGAAAGGACATTAATTATTATAAGTTATGGTATTTTCAGTTTTTTGAATGAACTGTTAACTTAACTATATAATAATGAGACTATAAACGTTTTTAGACTTACGCAATTAGTACACATTTATACTAATACTAGCTTTTGCCCGCGGCTTCGCTCGCGTTAATTTAGAATTAGCCAATCAATTCGGGTTGTACTCTGCTTGTAATAATATAATTCAATCATGATTCGAAAGACACGTGGCGCCATCTATTATCATGAGAACGTTATTGTTGTTTTCCTCGGGAACAGTATTTTTTTTCGGGATGAAAGGTAGCCAATTTTTTCTATACACGTTTCTGTACACCTGACAAAGTATATGCAAAATTTCAGGATGATCGGTTCCGTGGTTTAGGCTTGAAAGGGTAACAATCAAACAAACTCATTTTCGCTTTTATAATATTAGTTAGGATTATAAAACTGAAGAGTTTGTTTGTTTGAACGCGCTAATCTCAGGAACCACTAATTCGATTTGAAAAATTATTTTAGTGTTGGATAGCTCATTTATCGAGGATGGCTTTAGGCTATATAACATCACGCTACAACCCACGGGGGCGGCGCAGTAACTATAAACGCGGGTGAAACCGCGGGCACATCTAGTTACAGATAAAGGTTTTTGCTATCCCACAAATTTATTATTCATCGCCAATAAAGCATTATGAAATGGGTTACAAAATTCATGAGTCATCTATTCGTCCCTTTGTTATCTTATGTAAAACAATTAATTCGAATATATTTGTCTGCTAGATAAGTTTTACGACACAATTTATCTGGCAATAAATCACTCGAATGTTTTGTAATAATTTCAAACGAGCAAGAAGATACGTGGGTACTGTCGGGGACATTCGATAACGTATAATAAATCGGTTTTTGTTTAAATCCCGTTGATTTTTTTAATTGGACGTTTAACATTATACGAATAAATAAAATTGAAGTGCCTGTTTGCAATGTCGAAATAACAAATTTTTACTAAATATGCATATGAAAGTACATCTAACTAATATTATAAATGCGAAAATGAGTTTGTTACGCTTTCACGCCTTAATTACTCAACTGATCAACATGAAATTTTGCATACACGTTGTCAGGGGTACAGAATAGGACACAGGGTACCTTTCATCCAGAAAAAATAACTGTTGCAAACCTAACCTACATTTACGCGAGCGAAGCCGCGGGTGAAAACTAGTACTTATATATAAAAAAAAAATAATGTCTGTCCGTTTATCCCGGCTAATCTTTGAAACGGCTTGGCTGATCTTGACTGGACTTTCACTAGCACATAGCTGATGTTATAAGGAGTAACTTAGGCTACTTTTATTTTAGATTTTCGTTTTGTTAAATTCCACGCGGACTACATTTTCTTTATTACTATATGAGCTTATAGCCTAATAGATTAATAATTTAACTGTGAAACTAGACTTTTCACAAGTAGGCTATTCAGTATGACTGTCATAATATGACTCTATTATCTAATTAGCACGCGGGTTCGATTCCCGCATAAGTCAAACATTTGTGTGCATGTACATGGATGTTTGTCTTTGTCTTTGTCTGGGTGTTTCTTACAAAAAAAAGTATAGATGTATGTTTATTCATTGTCTAGTATCCATAGTACAAGCTCTGCATAGTTTGGGCTAGATGGTGTTGTGTGTATGTGATGGAATATTATTATATTATTAATGGTGCTTCCTACGCAAAAAATAACGAAATTTTGACCCCCTTAATACCTCCTAAGAGAGTACGTAAGGCTCGAACCCTCACACGCTGTCGCCTGTCGCCACGATTCAGCCATTTAGCCGTGGAAGCTATACGTAGTTTGTGTTAAATATTGATCTGGTATTACGAGTTATGTTTTTAACAGACATTGGCCATACGTGTGTGCAGATGTATATGTGTGCATGCGTGGCGGAGAGTTTTACAGACAGACATACATAATGTTATAGTGTGCGTGCATGGTACCTTATCTTGTATGTAGTCTGTACGCCATTGACATTGCGCCGACTATTGTGGGTTCTAATCCCTGATGGGACAAAACTGTACAGCGGCACCAGCGAGGAAACCTCTGCCCGCTGTGCCACCAATTTATACATCTATACAAATAAATTAAATTGAAGTGTGTGTTTGTAATGTCAAAATAACAGCTTTTTATCTAATGCATATGAAAGTATATAAGATACCTATACGAAAACATCGATTTTTAAATTTTTGTCTGTCTGTCTGTTTGTTCCGGCTAATCTCCAAAACGGCTGAACCGATTTTGACAGGACTTTCACTGGTAGATAGCTGATGTTATAAGGAGTAACTTAGGCTACTATGATTTTAGAAAAAAATAGACAAACACTTTTTAGTTAAATACTACGCGGACGAAGTCGCAGGTAACAGCTAGTCCTAAATAATACAGCTGAAAATCTAGCAATAAACTTAGTACTTCTCTAACCGAATGTACATGATCATATATTATTCTCCTCAATTATGGTTCTTGTCTTATAATGATTATGTGAGAATCTCGTTATCAGTAAGTATAGTAGTAATATCGTGTAAATGTTCTCTACAAGGCCTAAATGTCCTAATTAAATTTTCATATAACAGTTAAGAAGCTTTATGACTTGATTATTACGTTCTTCATATTATTATCAAGAGTGTATGTCTGCGATCTTGATTAAAATGTCTGGATTTAGGAATCAAATTAATATAATCGCGATATTAAACCTAATCAAAATTATGTTTCACAATATTAAAATCTGATATAGCTCAGATACACAAATGTACTGGGTGCTGATTTAAAATATTATAATAAGGAAAGATTTGATTTTTTTTTTGTTTGTAAGGATGTAACCCAAAAACTACTCAACACATTTATAGATTTTATTTAAAAAGTAGGTACTATTACTAACATAAACTTATTTTTATACCTGCAGGAATGCATTGACGCATACCTCTCCGCAGGGCGGCGGTGAGGTTACATCGGACTCACCGTGGAAAGATGGCGATATTCCGGCAATACCGACTAAAAGTAAGCCTACTACGGTGATCCTCAACATAACCAAAGATGGCGGGGCGGTGCGAATTACTTTCACATGCAATGGGGATCCCGCCGAGGTTTTGACCCGCCGCCGGCGCCGTGTGAAACGATGGGCCTCTAGACTAAACTATCCTACCCGTTTTTTAAATCTAATTTAGCCCTACTGTCCTCTTGTGGGAGGACTAAAACAGCACGATACAGAAACACGCGTGGGAACACGGACGCTATCTCAGGCAGGCAGGCCGACGATGACCAACCTCCATGAAACACCTCATAGTGGCTGGAGTTCGTCTCACGCCTTCCAGCAACATAACCTTACCTAACCTTCTTTTATGCGAGCATAGTGGCGATTAAAAGCTAGTATGTTATAAATGTAGTTTCCACCCGCGGCTTCGCTCGCGTAAATGTAGGTTAGGTTAGGTTTAGCCGGCGGATAGTGCATCAAGCATTTTTCCTGTGTACCAAAAAAAAAAAAAAAGGTTTGCAAGGGCGGGAGAACGGGGATCTCTCGCCCGCCAGCCATTGAGTCGGTCCGACGCCCTATGTAGTGCCGGGGCGTCGCCGAGGAGCTGTAGACTGCTGGGTGGGTCGCTGAGGTAGTAAATTTGCCAGCGGCCCATCCACTATAAGGCAGCGAGCGTGCACACCGTGGGGTTTTGGTCCATAGGCCCGAAATACGGGAGAGCCGTACATAACCCTTTCACCTCCCCTTGTGGCGAGAGGGTATGCATCAGGCGCATTTCCCCAGGTACAAAAAAAAAAGTTTAGGTTAGCAACAGTTATTTTTTCTGGATGACACGAGCGCAGCGAGTGATCGCCACCAAAGTACAATTCAAACTAACTATTTTAAATTTCGCGCGCTTATTATAGCGTTTGCTCCGGCCCGACTCACCGCTCTTCGCTACCTTGGTTATGCGAAGAGCAGTGCACGAAGAGCACTACGTCATCAGTTGGCATTTTGCCAAATGTTGATTTTTAAGTATATAGATATATGTATATGTATGTTAATTGATGTTTATTGTATTAAAGGATTTTTGTATGGGAATAATATATGTATTCAAAGTTGTATTTATGTTATGAAGGATAAATGAAACAATTTTTAATTAAAATATTTTATATTTAATTTTTCTGTTACATTTGTTATATGGTTTTCATATATATCGTTTTCTAAGTTACATATTTCTAATTCTTCTTGAAGGAATATGTATATTGTATTTAATTCTTGTATGTTAAATTTTGATATCTTGTTTGTGTTGTAGAGGTATTGTAGTTCCTTTATGTATTCCCACATGTGATTGCAGTAGTGGTATTGTTTTTTTAAATGATTATTGCAATATTCTTTTATGTAGTACATAAGTGATATTTTTGTAAATTCTTCTTTTTGTTTTATGTTGTAGTATATCCATGGATTATTATGTGTTTTATTTTCCCAATTCATTATTAATTTCTTAGTCTGACTTTGTAATATAAGGCGAATATTTGCGGACCTTTAGGCCTGCGGGCGCGGCGAGCGTAGCGAGCCAGCCCAGCTTAGCCCTAAGGTACAGCAAGGATCGCCGTCGACTTAGTGACAGAAATCGCCTGTTTTTGTAATTATGTAGCAACAAGAGCGCAGCGAGTGATTGCCACTAATGTAGCGACACGAGCGCAACGAGTGATCGCCACCAAAGTACAATTCAAACTAACTATTTTAAATTTCGCGCGCTTATTATAGCGTTTGCTCCGGCCCGACTCACCGCTCTTCGCTACCTTGGTTATGCGACCTGACAACGTGTATGCAAAATTTCATGTTGATCAGTTGAGTAGTTAAGGCGTGAAAGCGTAACAAACAAACTCATTTTTGCATTTATAATATTAGTTACGATGATTTTATGTCGCTAAGAAAAATACGACATAAGTTAATTAGTATTCATCCCAAACGAACACAGATAAGATGCGCGTCTAATTTTACATTGACCACACGTGAGTTACCAAATGACCGGGATTTACTGCGTATTAGAAAATTAATGGATATTTTGATAAAAAATTAAGGCCTCGATGGCGTAGTGGTTAGTGTAACCGACTGCCACACCTGAGGTCGCGGGTCCGATTCCCGCACAAGTCAAACATTTGTGCGCATGAACATGGATGTTTGTCTTAGTCTGGGTGCTTCTATGTATAATATGTATGTATTTACAAAAATAAAAATATGTATATATATGTATATGTTTATTCATTGTCTAGTACCCATAGTACAAGCTCTGCTTACTTTGGGCTAGATGGTGTTGTGTGTATGTGATAGAATATTATATATAATATTATTAATTTTTGCGGCATAATATCGTGGTCAAATTGTAAACTGGGTATAATACCTTTCAATAGTGCAAATAATTTGACACTATATAATATACATGGGGATATGTATTATCTTTATATATATATATAATTCTACTGTACGTGTGTATGTCACTTAACTCCTCCTAAACGGCTGCACCGATTTGAATGAATCTTTTTGTGTGTGTTCAAGTGGATTCGAGAATTGTTTAGATATGCTTTTTTTTTTCTCTTTTGTTCAGGACAACGTATGTCGGACAGCTAGTATACCTATATAAAGAGTGCCAGCAGTCTTAAAATCAGAAAAAAAATATGTTTATACGTGTAGGTCACAAAGTAACACATAAAAACTTCAAAAGTCAAACAGTCTGAACTAAGCGGCTTGAATGGTATGTTTTAGTCACGGCGGTCTTAACGTAGACTAGCCTAAGCTCAGGCAATCCTAACTAATATTATAAATGTGAATGTGAATTTATTTGTCAAGTTTTTACGCTTTAACTACTCGTCCGATCATCATCTCCACGTTATTAGGCATACAGAAAGGACATAAAAAAATAAAACTCTTTTTACTAATCACTGAACACTGCATATATTTGCTCTGTAAAAGGCCTCCAAAAAGTCATAAGTTAAGCTCATATTTATAAACACAATGAAGACACTGAGAGGTATTTACAAATTGTTTTTTTTTTGCACTGAATACTTTACTCACCAGCCAGTCACAAATAAAAAGTCTTCAATTCCATTCGCTATATAACCAAAATCCATAAAACTTAGTTTTCTAAGAAAAATAACCCGAAAATAAAGTGACCTTATTTCTCGATAAAGAATCCGTTCAATATTTTCATTCGAAGTGAACACGAAACACACACACACTTTATAAAAATAGTCTAGTCTTTCTAGACTAACGCAATTTGTCTTAAGAACATTTATTTAAGGAATAGGGTTTGTTGCCCTCCATTTCTGTTGAACAAAAGGCTCTGTGTAATTTAGGGGAAACTTTTAATTATCAAAGTTTTCCCACTTTAGGCACCGATTGTTAATGGCTGATATATTTACAATACAAATACAATATATTTATTGCACATATTGTGGCAATACCATTGTATTGCCAGAATACTAACTAGTGTTAGGATTTATATAGATGCAGTCAGCCAACAGAGGTTCATTTGAACGTCATGAAACAACAAGGTCGATTTCCCTTTGCAATTATATTATAACAATGACCATTGCTCTCTTTATTCATGTCATGTGTCAAGTAAGAAAAGTGAACCTTAGCGATAATTAGATCTCACATATACTTTTGTCAAATCTGGTAGACCACTTTCTTGGCCGACTGTACAATACAGTTTATCTAAATAAGCATACCATATTAGTGAACGATAATTATCTTATCTTATCTTATGTGGGGGCCAGTCAGTGCAGATTGGCGACACTTCCACCCCGTGGGATCTTTTGTGTCGACACTCTCCCAATAACGACTGCCATAGATGTTCATGGCAGCCGGGACCGACGGCTTAACGTGCTCTCCGAGGCACGGAGCAGGCGATAATTGTCAATCAATACGCACATAATTTCGAAAAGTCATATAAGTTTCGAAAGTCAGAGGTGCGCGACGTAGGTTCGAACTCGAGACCCTCTGCATTGCAGTCTGTTGGTCTCCCCACTGAGCTATCGCTGCTCTTGAACGATAATTAACTTGGCATTAAATTTTATAAGGGCTATATCAGTTTGGTGTTGTAAAATTAGGCGATAAGATCAGGCGCGCGTGGTGATTCATCGCTCATTCGTTGCCAACTGTCCTGTGGATGCCACGCGCTGAGGCGAAATACGTGTCCACGCATGTTTTGTGCTCGATGCGGAATACTGCAAGTTGGAGTTCGCCCGGATCCCATAACGCGACTGATCCTTATTACCTACTAGCTGTTACCTGCGTCCGCGGAATCCTATATTTTTTCTAAAATCAATGTTGCCTAAGTTACTCCTTATAATATCAGCTATCTGCCAGTGAAAGCCCCGTCAAAATCGGTTCAGCCGTTTCGGAGATTAGGCGGAACAAACAGACAGACAGACAAAAATAAAAAAAATAGATGTTTTCTTATATGTACCTTATATACCTTCATATGCATTAGATAAAAAGCTGTTATTTTGACATTACAAACAGACACTTCAATTTTATTTATTTGTATTGATGTATAGATTGGTAGCAATCCGAAGGTGCGTGGTGGGTATCCCTCTTCACAATTCTTTTGTTTTACGTGTTGGCCATAAAAACCATTATCCATAAGAGAGGTTTTTTTGTATTTTCTAAAATATAATCAAATTTGCATTGTTGTTTTATGTTACATTTACAACATTTTCATTGTCACATGTTACATTTACAACATTTTCATTGTTACATGTTACATTTACAACATTTTCATTGTTACATTTACAACATTTTTATTGTTACATGTTACATTTACAACATTTTCATTGTTACATTAAACATTTACAACATTTACATTGTTACATGTTACATTTACAACATTTTCATTGTTACATTAAACATTTACATTGTTACATGTTACATTTACAACATTTTCATTGTTACATGTTACATTTACAACATTTTCATTATTACATGTTACATTTACAACATTTTCATTGTTACATTTACAACATTTTTATTGTTACATGTTACATTTACAACATTTTCATTGTTACATTAAACATTTACAACATTTTCATTGTTACATTTACAACATTTTCATTGTTACATTTACAACATTTTTATTGTTACATGTTACATTTACAACATTTTCATTGTTACATTAAACATTTACAACATACATGAAAAGATAGTAATGAGCAATGAGCTTTTAAAATGGATACAAATAAAGTAAGAATCAAGTAGGGTTGCCAACCGTACTATAATATATAGTATTTTACTATATTTCGAGTCTGCGTACTATATACTGTTAAAGAAATATATAGTATGCTAAAATACTATATTTCAACCACGAAAAACAACAAACCAAAACCTTTATTCAAAAAACTATCGACGCTACTGTATATCTGTACTACTGATGCGAATGCATATATCCGTACATAATAAATATACCGTATAAATTAACAAGGTCGAACATATTTAAAAAAAACAGTAGATAACAAGTAAATGTTTTTCCGTAAAATACTAGGTATATTTTTATAAATGTACTATATTTTGTTATAGCTTATTTTAAAAATACTATATTTCGTCGAAAATATGTTGGCAACCCTAGAATCAAGGTACTGACAACTAAATGAATTTTAAAATAATAAAATGTCGTAATTTAAATAAATAGATAATTACTTGGCAGAAATAATATTGCAAAGGCGTGATCGAAAGGGCTTTAATAATAAGCCCTTTATGCTGCAACATCGGAATTTCACAATGCTGCTTTTCACATAAGTCTCACGGTCCGTTAATACATCGACATAAAAATTTATATAAAAATGAATGTATAAAAAACCGGTTTATCTTACTAATTACCTACTTAAAGGTTTTCTTACTTTTCTTATTTAGTAAACAAATATAGCATTCTCGTACCTACGAGTAAGCCATATACGTGACATAAAATACCCATTTGTCTGTATTTTGTTTTACTTTTTTGTCATCTCTATTTATTAGAGCACGAATATAGTATTAAAGCAGCAACTGTATTATCTATATATTAACACGTAAAGCAAAAACTTTGTACCCCTTTTTACGAAAATTGCGCGGACTGAGGTGTATGAAATTTGGCACAGTTAAAGTGTATATGGAGAAAGAGGGACGAATCCTAATATTTATATAAAATATACATTAGAAATACGAGTACATTAAATTAATTAAAAAACACTTCACGCACACAACCATGCATTTGACACACGCAGTCGAAGCGCGTAACTATGGTTACATATATCAATATACTAGCTGTTACCTGCGATTTCGTCCGCGTAGTTTTTAACTATAAAGTGTTTGTCTTCGCGGAACCCTATCTTTTTTCTAAAATCAAAGTAACCTATGTTACTCCTTATAACATCAGCTATCTGCCAGTGTAAGTCCCGTCAAAATAGGTTCAGCCGTTTCGGAGATTAGCCGGAACAAACAGACAGACAGACAAAAATTTTAAAAATATATGTTTTCGTATAGATACCTTATATACTTTTATATGCATTAGATAAAAAGCTGTTATTTTGACATTACAAACAGACACATCAATTTTATTTATTTGTATAGATGTATAATTGATAATGACATATTATATATATCAGCAATATCTTACAGGTAAACTTTGGTCGAATTTCGAGCACTAGGCGACTGCTTATTTACTAAATTAGACGAGTAAAAAATAATAGACTATAGTAAAGTAATGATTTTCTTTAGAATCTTTAAGGAATGATTATATCAGTCCATTTTTGTAATTAAATAATGCATATCATGTAAGCCTTGTAATGCTGCAAGTATAATTCTGCCAGACTATCCATCTTCTTCAATATATACATAATTATATAACTTAGTATAATATTGTGTTTTGGTACTTCATTTTCATAAAGAAGGTCTTTAACAAACATTATTAAAAATTAAATCACGTCGAGCATCTATTTTATTTTATTGAAGTGAAAACTTCTTTAGGCGCGTTGAGCACTTCTTGGATGAACAAAAATACTCTCTTAGTGTTAAGGGGATCAAAATTTCGTTATTTTTGGCTTAGGACACACCATTTCTGAGATATTGTTAATATTCTAAAATAATTCAAAAATGGAAAGCGTGGAACCGTGACGATGACGCGAGTTCTATGAGTTTTGTTCACCCAAGAAGTGCTCAACGCGCCTTACGAAATTTTCACTTCAAATAATTTAGCTGAAATCAGTTTAAGTAATTCGGTGTAGAGAACGAAAATAGTTAAAATATCTCAATAGTAGTACGGAGTTCAAAAGTGTGTCCGGTAAAAAGGCAGTAAGCTGGCACGTTTAACCTGACGAATGGATTTACTACCCCTACAAAGATGAACAGACGAGTTTCTATGTATATGTAATATAGAACCAAAACCTAATACAGCTAAAACACTCGATTTCAGTATCAGCTTCAATAAACAACATCGATTTAAAATTCACAAACTCACTCCACTGGCGCTACGTGAACCGTTTTTCAATTTCGCTAAAAGCTAAAAATATAGTCTGTTTAATTGTTTCTGGCTGGCATTGTTTTTTACAGTAGTAACTGTATAAATATATTTATATTTATGTGTGTTGTGTTTGCACTGTAGTATTAACTGTAGCGGCAATAAATGCGTTTGCCGCTATAAAGCTACCGGTTTTTGAAGTGAAAACTTCTTTAACAGTTTTGTGCATTTTTTTGTGATGGGTAAAAAATGTTAAACACCCGTCAGGACACGTGACCTGATCGAAAATTCGTAAGACGGAGGGAGAATTGTCATGTTTGTGTACGATAGCGCAATAAATGAATATTGTATTTTATCACATAAATGATAGTACTTTTATACTGATAATTAAAGCGATTCATGCAAAATTATTCCCTAACCATTCTAAAACAAATATTATGCTCAAGGGTTAATAATAATCCAATACTAATTTGAAAGGCAATATTTAATTCACAATATAGAGTATTTAACAAATCAACTATCGTTTGAAAGCCAGCAGTCAGGCGCGATGCTTTTATCAATGTCTCGATATAGTTAATGTAACAGTTTAAAAATGAATGACAATTAAAAATCCCTTGAAACTCATTCGCTTAAATCCCATATACGCTTATCCCACGCATATCACAAAAAAATCTAAAAAGCGTAATATTTCATTCTAATAAGTGGCACTTGTTTCCGACCGCTTGCTCCCATGATGAATTCAAATGATTCCTTTTGACGGCATTAAAACATTTGACAAATGGTTTTGTATGATAAAAATATTGTTTCTATCCGTCCTGTTTTCAGCATTCTGTTTGATGGTCTCAAATTGTGTATGTATGTAACACCGTAACTTATGACGACTTTATTGTAATTTTACTAACAAGAATAAGATTCGAGTTATGCACAGCCTTGTGGGTGACCGTTGGATTGCCGCCCAGAGGTCTTGAGTTCGATCCCAAGTTGCGCATCTCTGTCTTTTCATCTATATCCTTCTATGTTTTAATATTAATAATCGAAGCTTTATGCATATTAAATAGTAAATTATAACTTGCTTTAATTATTATATACTTATTGTGATTCTTAATTTTATTTTTATGTTATGATTTTTATATGTTGACTATGGAACCAGATTTCAGAAATAAATAAATTATTATTATTATTATTATTAACGGTGAAGGAAAGCATCGTGTAGAAACCTGCATGTCTTAGAGTTCTCCATAATGTTCTCGAAGATACATATGTGATGCCTACCAATCCACACTGAGCCATCATGACAGCTTAGCATCTCTCAATTCTTCGATCATCAACATCAGTAAATATTTTAAAAACAATTTACTTCGCGTTGTGTCACTCGTTAATAACATACTGTATTAGTTCCTGGGGAAGTGCTGTAAAAACTTTCATGATACAGATAGAAAGAGCTCAACGATCCGTCCTTAAAACCATGCTCGGGAAACCATTTAGATACTCCACAAAAGATCTTTACAGTGACTGTAAGCTACTTAACGTGCGCCAGTTATTTATATTAAAATCATGCTTAAATTTACATCCAACAGTTATGAAGTCCGCAGAGTATCAAAAACTTCTCAAACGCCGAGTATTTCGGATTGATGTGCCTACAATAAAGACGTCGTTCGCTCGGCGTTTTAGTCCTTTTATTGAACACTACATATATAATAGAGTGGTGAACTCGTGTGACATTAAGCGGTGTACGATTAAGGAAGCAACATCTAAAATCACGGAGTGCCTTCTTTCACTGTCATATGACGCAACTGAAAGTCTTATGGTTCATTTGTCCTGATATTTATGTAATTATTGCTATACACATAACCATATACATATATTTAATATAATAATCCTTAAATAGTGTAGTATATAAAATAGGATAGTCCTTTCTTTTTAACTTTTGTTTTTGTATAATTGTAACTACAAACACTTTAAACACACTGTCTCTTGTTTTTGTATACATAATCGAAACGTAACCGAACAAGCTTAAAATATTATATTAAAGAGTAAGTAACAAATCGAGCATTGTGAAACGCAACAGGCACCCACAGGACAGGCTTAGCCTAGTGTGGGGCCGATGGATATTGACAAATTGTATTCTTTTTTGGTAATAAATGCATTTTTTTTTTTTAATTATTTAGGACAGATGAATGAACTTTGTACATGCACTTATATAGTCATGTAAAAATAAATATTAATATCTTAACACTTGTAAGCACTTAGAAATGAGCAGTTCCTAGTAAATCTTTTAACAAGCAGTGCTGAAATAAAGGGCCAGCGTGGTGGACAATGGCCTAACCTTTCTCACACTGGGAAGAGGTCCATGACCAGCAGTTTAATATAGGGCTAATATTATTTATACACAGTGTATAGCGTTATTAGTACTAAGTATTATTGCATGAATGCTTCTATAAGATAATTGTTGGTAAGACACCCGAAATCCTTACTAATATTATAAATTCGAAAGTAACTCTGTCTGTCTACCTGTCTGTCTGTCTGTCTGTTACCTTTTCACGGCTAAACCACTCAACCGATTTAGATGAAATTTGGTACAGATATAGTTTAAAGCCTGTGGAAGGACATGGGCTACTTTTTATTGATGTACGTACCACGCGGGTGGAGCCGCGTGCATAAGCTAGTTGTAAATAAAAATGTTGGTAAATACTCGCACGTCATCTCGTAATCAAATACGAGATCTCACGTTCAATCGAAATTATTCTTTGGTATTCTCAAGTCACTGGGGGTTGGCTTTCTAGTCTAACCGGATTTGACTGGATATATGAGTTTTTACATGGAGCGACTGCCATCTGACCTCCGCAACCGGAAGGCTAACGATACCCTAAGAACTAAGAATGATGAACGATACGTTCAATCGCAATTATACGCACAAATATTCACTAGAACAACACTCCGTACTATATGCTACAAAGTTTCTATTCCTGAAAGTACCAACATAAAGGATTAAATTTTAGTTCCAAATACAATCAAAACTTTTTGCTTTCAATTAATTTTATTCACCAATTTCAATCACCACAATACGTTTTGCAGAATGAGTAGTTTCCAATTTCGAGTCAGAACTCTTTGACCGAAACATTGTTAATCAAATATAAAATCTGACCGATTGCCCATAACTCATAATGAACAAAACTTTGAACGACAATGCCGACACATTGTTCGCAAATTCGTCAATTATTTTAAATCGAAGTTAATTGGATTAACTTGAAAGTATTTTAATTAAAAATAATTTGTATATGGGAAATTAATGTTGCGAGGAGTTTTCTTTAATCGATTGCTGTGAAACGCTTTTTGTGCAAAGGAGGTGTGGAATCAAATGGAGCTCGAAGTTTTCCTGGAAATGTGCTAAGAAGATAGAGACGGGTTTAAAGGAATAGATGCGATATTTGTTTCGTTGTTTTGGAGAACAGCCAGGAGTAAATTATCTTAAACCGCATTCATAAAAGATGTGATGTGAGTTTGAGTTAGTTAAAGTATGCGACAGCCTGATTGGTGATCGCCTAGTGCTCGAAGTTCGACCAAAGCTTACGTGTAAGATATTGCTGATATAGGTATGTCATTATACATATATTGATATATGTAACCATAGTTACGCGCTTCGACTGCGTGTGTCAAATGCATGGTTGTGTGCGTGTAGTGTTTTTTCATTAAATTAATGTATTTCTAATGCATATTTTATATAAACATTAGGATTCGCTCCTCCTTCTCCATATAAACTTTAACTGTGCCAAATTTCATACCCCTCCGTCTGCGTAATTTTCGTAAAAAAGGGTACAAAGTTTATGCGTCACGTATTAATATATATGTAGATAGTCGATAATGATCTTGTTCATAGGCACACACAGACACATCTAAATAGCATGTAACAATATGTTGTAGTTATATTTTAAGATCATTGACGTTTTTGCCAATACCTATTTACAAAATTTGACCTAAATGTTATATACAGTCGGCCAAGGAAGTGGTCTAACAATTGTGGCAAAAGTTTCTGTGTGATATAATTATTGACTTTTCTAACTTGACAAATGGCATGAAGCAAACAGTCATGATAAAGAGAATATTGATCGCTGTCATATATTATTGCAAGGGAAAATCTACCTTGTTGTTTCATGACGTTCAAATTGACCTTAACCGTAGGGTGGTAGACCACTTTCTTGGCTGCCTGTTCGTAGGTCACATTTTGGCGGCAGGCAACTATGTAGTTACCCTCCTCTATCCCCAAAGGGGTAGGCAAACGTATATTGCACCTGCATATCGCCAACTATGATTAAGCCTATTATTGCTTAGTTCCAGATTCTGTACTGCTACTAATATTTTCCTGACAAAAACGCAACACTTTGCACAATCTAAACATCGAACTGGAGACTTAATGCACAACAGTCACATTCACTACCAAGACGCCATTGATATAGAACCAAAATTTTAAAATCAATTATATTTGGGCTATAATAAAAAAATATTTTGGCAATAACTGGTTGGCGGCGTAGCATCCCCTTTTATTAAAAGTTCGTGACGAATTTCAAAAACCCCTGCAGCAAAATTACCTTCACTCTAAAGAAACTCGCAGCCAAATGACACTGTATGGACCTGCTATAAGATGCCTGATGGGCCCCAGGTTTGTACGGAGAATTTAAAATTAGCCCTGCAGTATAATATTATACCTACAGAAATTTGGAAGAAAACATCTTTGTGAGGTATTCTTGCAATGAGTTTTTTGAAGTTGCCCAAATTTTGTTAGAAATGTACTTATATAGATTTGCAAAAGAATTATAATAATAATAATAATAATAATAAGCCCCCTAAATCCCAACCATACGTCCGAGTCGAACACCTGACACACGTGGGGGATGGACACACGAACATTTTTACTGGCGTGGCTAACATGGCAATGGTAACTCATTCAATATGGAGACCCGTTCTAAAAAGAAACTGAGAGGACCGCTGCCCGGGGCCGATCGCCGGGGCACACCTGGAGCTGACGCTGCGTGTTTCAGCATGCGAACCGTCAGCGGTGAGGGGCTGAACAGGCGGGCTCCCACCGATAAAGATGCTACAGCCGAACCCGCAGACAATATTGACAGACTGACAGACAGGACAAGTTCCCCAATTGAACCATATAGCCCAAGTACCATTTCTTATACACCATCAGTCCCAACATCACCTTCAATCACTAGTAATTATAACGAACAGAATAATTTAGATCCACTTATTAGTAACAATAATAGAGTCGTAACACCAACTGAGGATGTTTCGCAGGAGGCATCAGCCATCTGTCCTGCGACCACCAAAGCTGGCAAACCCAGAGTGCGTATGCAATGGAATGATGAAATCAATACTTTTATCATGCGCACTTACTTTTATATTACTAATTTAGACACAGATAGAACTATGTACTGCAAAAAACTTCACGACCAATTTGTTTTAAAATATCCACACTTACAAATATCAATACAACGAATTGCAGATCAAAGAAGGGTGATAATTAGAAATAAAAGGTTGTCTGACGATGTTATTAGTAAGTTAAAATATGAAGTATCAGAACAACTCAGGACAGAAGAATTAGAAAGTACACTGCATTTAGCATCAAATTCAGTATTACCACCCGTACCAACTCCTCCAGAATATATTTTGCAACCTACATCAATCACATCATCCAACATCTCACTTACACAAATACCCTCTACTACGATTTGCAGATGACATCACTTACTCAGGCGCATGTTTCTACTCAGACGGGATCTGATCCAGTCACACAACTAACAGAATATACACAGTCGCATCAAATTATACAAATAGACACAATGGCATAAGAATGAATAAATCAAGTAGATACCGCACTTATACAATACAATAGTACCGACCCAACAGTCCGTCCTAAACTACCAAAACTTAGAGAATGCAGAAATCTTTACGCATATATAGATATTTTTAACAAGCAAATATTAAGCAGATTTTTCTCAATTGATTCCGATTTAAATCATATTCACACTTTGATGTACTGTAGCGCACTTGTAATTTCCGAAAACCTAGGATATAAAATTCGAGCACCTAACGCTAATACTCCGCATAAAACCTATAAATCTCTAAAGCCCGCATGGCAATTACGGATAGAAAATGACATTAAAAATTTAAGAGCAGATATAGGCAGGTTATCCCAGTACATTAATAATAATAAAAGTAGAAAAGTAGTTGCAGCAGTTTAGGTAATTTTCAGAAAAACAAAGGTACACACAATTCACGAACGTAATAACATAAGACCAGAGGAATATTTAGACACATTAAAACAAAAACCTACAGTAAAATCACAACGGTTAGCCAGATATATGAAAGCATTGCAAAGAAAGGAAGACAACAAATTGTTTATTACAAATGAAAAAAGATTTTACAGAACATTTAGAAAGGATAACATACAACGTGCACAAGAACTGCCCAACTCAGAAGACCTAAAAAACTACTGGACCGATCTCTGGAAGAAACGGCATGATCATAATGACTCAGCAGGATGGATAAAAGATGAAGAATGTAGAATGATGAATGCGGAAGATATGGAATTTTGTGATGTTACGGTAGATGATGTAGAGATAGCTGCGAGAAAAATAAAAAACTGGAAGGCAGCAGGAACAGACAGGCTACATAATTTTTGGTATAAGAAATTCCATACTTTACATAATATTTTGGCAAAGAACATTACAGAAATCATCAAAGGTGAACAAGTACTACCCAAATTCGTTACAATGGGCATCACTTATATGTTACCCAAAAGTAGTGACACTGTAAACCCATCACAATATCGTCCCATTACATGTTTACCAACTATTTATAAACTTATTACATCATTAATTACACATAAAATTAACAAACACTTAGAATGCAATAACATTATGTCTGAAGAGCAGTAAGGCTGTAGGCAAAGACATAGAGGATGTAAGGAACAACAAGTTATAGACTCCACTAATCTAAAACACGCCCATAGTCACAAAAGGGACCTGCATATCTCATTTATAGATTATAAAAAAGCCTTTGACAGTGTACCTCATTCATGGTTAATTCGAGTCCTTCACATCTACAAAATCAACCCTGTGATAATTAGCTTTCTGAAAAATGCCATGTATGACTGGAGAACAACATTACACCTTACTAATGGTACAGATACAATCACTACACATGAAATCAGCATCGGAAATGGTATTTTCCAGGGAGACTCTCTTAGTCCACTATGGTTCTGCCTAGCATTAAATCCTCTGTCAAACCTCCTCAACAGCACCACTAGTGGATATAAATTAAACTCTGAAACATTCATTACACATCTAATGTATATGGATGATATTAAACTGTTTGCTAGAACTCACAAATGCCTTGATAATCTCATCAAAAATACAACCCAATTTAGCAAAGATATATATATATATATATATATATATCATTTGGATTAGATAAATGTCGTACACTACATATACAACAGGGAAAAATAGTAAAGTATCAAAACAACGCTACTGATACTAACATATTTATATCCATGCAACCATCAGATACATATAAATATTTAGGAATATACCAGTCTAATATCATTAACCATACACAAATCAAGGAACAGCTTCTATCAGAATATACTAAGAGACTAAACTTAATATGTAAAAAACAGTTACATTCGAAAAATCTATTTAAAGCAATAAACACATTTGCCATATCCATATCAACGTATTCATTTGGATTAATTAAATGGACACGCACTGACTTAAATAGATTAGAGATTAAGACTAGAACCACACTAACTAAACACAACTACGCACATCCATAAGCAGCAATAGAGAGAATTACAGTAAGTAGGCAAAAGGGCGGTAGAGGACTGATTGACTTGACCATGCTGTGGGAAGGACAGATTCGAAAGCTTAGAGACTTTTTCTATGATAAAGCCAAAAATAGTAAAATTCATTCAGCAATTACAGAAATAGATAATAACTTTACTGCTTTAAATCTATACAACAGAGATACTATTTTTAAAAGCTTAGATGACCACAGGCATGAAAAAATATGTAGATGGCGAGGTAAGGAATTACACGGCAGACATATACACGATTTATAACAACCGCATGTAGATTCAGACAGCTCAAACAAGTGGCTAAAATTGGGCTCACTCTTCCCTGAAACGGAAGGATTTATGCTAGCAATACAAGATCAGGTTGTAAATACAAAAAATTATAGTAAATTCATTATTAAAGACCCTAATACACAAAATGACAAATGTAGAAAGTGTCATCACGCATCTGAAACCATCCAACATATTACAGGAGCCTGCTCATCTCTAGCTCAAACAGATTACACCCACAGACACAACCAAATTGCTAATATCATTCACCAAAAACTAGCCGTAAAATATAACCTAATACCAAAAACTGTTCCCTACTACCAATATACCCCAAAACCAGTACTGGAGAATAGCAGCCACAAAATATACTTTGATAGAGCAATACTTATAGATAAAACTATACACAACAATAGGCCTGGCATAACTATGATAGATAAATTAAATAAACATACACATTTAATAGACATAGCGGTACCCAATACACACAATTTACAGAAAACCATAACAGAAAAAATACATAAATATACAGAATTAAAAGAAGAAATAAGTAGAATATGGAAAATGAACAAAGTATACATTGTGCCCCTGGTGCTCTCCAGCACAGGCGTCATACCCAAACACCTTCTTCACTATTTACGACAGATAGAGCTATCCACCAACGTTTACATCACTATGCAGAAGGCCGCTATACTCAATACTTGCCGTATAGTTCGTAAGTTTTTGCAGGACGAGCCCCTTTTAATAAATAATGCCCCAAATGAACCCCACTTGGCCTAGACCCGTGGTTTTCATTAAATACCGAATTTTATTTCGAGAAAAAACAAATTAAACCAACCAAAATAATAATAATAATTTATTTCAGATTTACATCCATATATTATTAATAGTAGTACAACTTAGCCTAATGTTAGTATTAAATTAAACTTACAATAATAAACAACCAGTGTGCCATTGAACTGTTCGTTCAATGGTACACTAGTTTATTTGGATAAGTGTGTCTTATCCACCTTCATAAGAGGGGAGAGTCCCACCGGTCTGCAATTATCTCCACCCTAGAGAAGTGCGCAGTCAAATATCCTTGTGGATAAAAACCCCTTTTATAAAATAAAAACTAAAAAACAGAGGTCGCTGTCAAATCAAAAGGAGCTTGAAGTTTAACTGAAAATGTGCTAAGAAGACAGCAATAGGGTCACCTCTGTTACGTGCGACGTAAAACAAAGTTAGCAAAAGATAGACAAATAATAACGCCTAAACCATAATATATAATACTAGCTGTCCCGCGCAACTTCGTCTGCTGCACATCAGAAAATTTTTGCCCGTTTAAAAAAAAACTATCCTGTCTTTTAAGTTGGACCAAATTACAGATGGTTACGAAGTTTGATGAAAATCGGTTCAATAATTTAGGAGTCCATAGCGGATAAACAACGTGACACGTAATTTATACACATATATTAAGATAAAACTGAAATATCAAAGTTTCTTTATCTACCAAGTTTATATTTCATTCACTTTTCAAAAAAGCAAGCGTAATACGACGATTACGTTGGTTTTTTTAAGAGCTGGACGGAGGTGTCTATATCGCCTTTTCGCTATGCTTAACAGGAAAAAGCGTGAACCTTTTGCCGTCAAGCAGTCACAATAACAGCATCAAGGCCACTATAAACGAAAGGTACTTTGTTTTATCTAAATCTGAATCCCCATCACCGTCAACTATCTAAAACCGCATCATATGCCACTGGATGAACGTGACAGTCAACTAAAATATCAATCATGATCATTGTACATTAAAGTACTTGTTTTAATCTAGTATGTTTAAATATAAGCTGAAACGCTTTAAACGCTCAGGAATAACAAAACAAATAGCCTTTAATATACTCAAAAAACACTGAAAAGCACTACGTCTCCAACATTAATGAATTAAATCGTTTTTTGATACACTAAAAACGTGAATATATTGGATGGAAAGAGCGTGTCACGCACCAAAATGAGCTCGAAGCCTCCAAAGGCTTTTGTTATTAACATGAGTAATTTGGTCCCAATTTAGTAGTGCTTCCTCATTGCCATTAGCGAAGCGGACGTTTCATTATTTTTCGGAATTATGTCGTGGCAGTCTTGATGGAAATCGATTTTTCGTATTGTTTATGTTGATTGGTTTGGTACTGTTGCCTAGCGAGAGAAATAATCGAGTCAAGTGTGCCAAATGATCTCGAGATTTATTATAAAATTATTAAATTATACCAATAACTCGTGTAGCTACGTAGTAATACAGAAAAAGGAAAAATGAATAAAACAGGGTTGCAGGTTAAGGTTAGTGCTTGTAAAATTCTTAAGTCTTAGTAAGGTTAGTTTTTGCGTAGTTTGAGGTTAATCACTACTGATGTGGTATCAGTATGTACGATACATTTTAGACTTGATCCCCGTACAAGACAATTTGTATGATTCATAGATTTCTTTCAAACGCCTGTATTTTTAACCGAGTACTTTATTTATAACTAGCATCCCGCTTCGCACGGGAACTTTACAGAAAATATAAAATATCCTTTTCCGGCATTACTCTGTTTAAAAATATTGCAAATGCTAGTGACGTCATCACTACATATTTTTAATGGCAGTTTGAATGTGGAATGGGCGGTTCGCCCACCTTCCAAAATTGAGGCAGAAACGGTCGCGACGAAAATACTAACGCGCGTAATTTTTTTGTTAAATTTTAATTTCGTAAAGTTTTAGTATTTGAGGGTTCAAAAAATTGTTATTTATCTCCTTTAGGATAGTTAGAACTTACTACGGTAAATGGCAAGTGCCGCTAAACTCTGTTATTAACCTCTGAGTCTTCTTCGAAGAGGTTAATGAAAACACTTTGTGGGTCTGTGTGTCTGTCTGTTAGTGACGGGCATAGCTCCGGAACTACTAGACCGATTGACTTGTAACTTGGTGTGCAGACACGTTGGGGTCATCCCTCGGTTGAATTTGAATATGGGCCCTGGGGGTCAAAAGATCCCTGATATATAGGGGTCACAAGTTTACATGTATTTTTAATGGCAAAATGGCTTAATTTATATGAAGAGTGGTAGTGTGCTGATTCGAGTTGGTTGCAGCAGCAACCAACTCGAATCAGCACACGACAAAACGCAGCAGAAGACAAAACTCGACAACAAGTAGCAATTTGCTGTCGAGTTTGGTCTTGTGCTGCGTTTTGCAACACAACATGCCCAACAGTGGGCATGATGCCCAACAATGGACATGATACCCAACAATGGTCATGATGCCGAACAGTGGACATGATGCCCAAAAGTGGGCATAATGCCTAATAGTTGGTATGACGCCTAACAGTGGGCGAGTTGCCCAAACGTGGACATGATGCCCAACTACACTATTGATATCACTCACACTTAAACTTAGTTGTCAGCGCCAGGAATATAGGTCATCTTGATCAGGCCTTGCATCCCTACCTAGTGCCTCCCACTAAGAAAACTCGACGCAAGTTTATTTGATTACTTCTTCTGTAGAGTAAATGCGCTTTGTCTGAAATTTTACTCCAGGTTTGAATATATTAATACCATATTGTGCAACCACCTCCCTTATTCATTCAAATGTGGTACAGCTATATTGATACATATTGGTTGAATCTATAAGTACGTTATGTGTATGAACGAGAGCGTGTATTATTAAATTCACCACACAAGCCGCGGTCTTACAGCGGGCGGCATGGGTAGGCTTTATAAATTTTGTATGACCTCGGTCCTCGATACTACTGGAAGTTTTTAATGTAAATCAATAAAGGGACCATCGAAACGTACGTTGACTATTAATTTTGTTTTTGGCAAATAATTTGGTTTTAATAGCGAGAAATATATTAAAATTGTAACTATGAATGCACGGGGTTTTTATAAAGCTATAACAGTTATTTTTAGTATTTTAGTCCGTATGTTTGTACGCGCATCCCAAAAAAAACACTTCTCCCTAGTCTTTATTATTCCCCAGTCACTTGGGGTCGGCTTTCTAGTCTAAGCGGATTTGACTGGATATCAGTTTTTACACGGAGCGACTGCCATCTGACCTCCGCAACCCGTAGGCTAACGATACCCTAAGGCTAGACCAGTGTCAGGATATTAGAGGGCACTGACTTCCCAATAACGATTGCCATACATGTTCATGGCAGCCGGGACCGACGGCTTAACGTGCTCTCCGAGGCACGGAGCAGGCGATAATTGTCAATCAATACGCACACAAAGAACTTATCACACAATGTTTTTTTTTAATGTGGTAACTTTGGTGTTAAAAAGATCGATGTCTGCATTCCGGCATGTTACGTTGTACGTGCGACATGACCTCATTAAATAGGAATTCTGTATATAATTTGTGCTTACAAACAGTACATGTAGCAGATTTGAGTTGCGTAATATTGCTGATGGTACACAGAGGATGCTATATGTATATACTAGCTTTTGCCCGCGGCTTCGCTCGCGTTAATTAAGAATTTGACAATCAATTCGGGTTGTACTCTGCTTGTAATAATATAATTGAATCATGATTCGAAAGACATGTGGCGCCATCAATTATCATAAGAACTTTATTATTGATTCTCTCGGGAACAGTATTTTTTTCGGGATGAAAGGTAGCCTATCTCCGTTTCTGTACACCTATCTACGTATATGCAAAATTTCAGGATGATCGGTTCAGTGGTTTAGGCGTGAAAAGGTAACAAACAAACAAACTCATTTTCGCTTTTATAATATTAGTTAGGATGTGCTAATTAAGCATTTATCACAGGAATTAGTGAATTAGATTACTATGAAGGTATATCATCAGTCATTTTGGGCAGGAAAAACCAGCTTGATCCTTTTGACGCGGTACAGATACGAGCCTTGAGAATTCTCAAGGCTCATATCTGTTTGTCATTGATAATTGTCAATGTGCCCAAACTCACAGACGGTATTGAGCCACTATTCATATTCATATTCATATTCATATTTATTTATTCAATAACAATTTTACATTGTGTGTGAACATACAACAATAATTATAATACTAATATAATCAAATAATTATTTCAATAAAATTAACATTACATCAAATAACTAATTCAATTGTGATCAAAATTACATATTTATCTAATTAAAAATAAATTAATAAATTAATTAATTGCCATGTCAAAATAAAATATAAATAAGAATGTCAGAATCAGTCCATAATATATCATGTCAAGTTAAAAATAAATTATAATTTTTACATGTCATTTATGGAGTAATAGCATTCTTTTAACAGGTGCCGCTTGAGCTCAGTTTCAAAGTCCCTTTTGTACAATAATGATTTTATATCGACAGGCAATTTATTAAAAAGCTTAACCGATCTATAAAAGGCGCTATGTTTCACAATATCAAGACTAGGTATATAGTTAGTTTGCAGGTCTTTCCTTCTTGTACTCTCCCTTATTTCTCCTTCTTCTCGACTTTCATGCTCATGAACATATTTTCTCAAATGAGTGAATAGTACTAGCATGTATAAACATGGAACTGTCAATATTCTAAGCTCTTTAAAATGTGGTCTGCATGATTCTAGTTGCTGAATCCTTACAATTGTTCTGATTGCTCTTTTTTGGGCAACAAACGCCTTATGAATATTGTACTCATAACTTCCTCCCCAAAAAAGTATGCTATATCTTAATTTGGACTCAATTAGCGCGAAGTATACCTTTTTTAAATGTTCTATACTAATTTCATTTCTAAGACTTCTGAGTACATAACAGGCTGAACTAATTGAATTTTCTATATGTGTTAATTCTGACTTCCAATTTAGTCTATCGTCTATGTATACTCCTAGAAACTTAACTACCGAGGTTTGGGTGACGCTTTCACCGTCAATTTTACTATTCAACCTTTCATTATTTTTGGCAGTTGAACGAAACAGTATTACGTTTGTTTTGCTAATATTAACTTTAAGGCTGTTCACAGTAAACCATTTGTAAAAAGTGTCTAATGTCTCATTAACCTTAACATTCAAAGTGTTTATGTCATCGGCGGATACTACTGCATTTGTGTCATCAGCAAACATAACCAACTGAGTAGAGTCGCCAATTATTTTAGTTACATATTGTATAAGATCATTAATGAATGTTAGAAAGAATATTGGTCCTAATATAGAACCTTGGGGTACACCGGCATTTATTTGAGATATGTGTGACTTATGTGTTTTCTCATAAAGTGCATTATCGTGTGAAGAATCTGGTTCTTTAGTGCAAGATTTTATTTCTACAAACATTTTTCTATTTTTAAGATATGATGTCAGAAGTTCCAGAGACTTACCCTGTACTCCATAGTAGTCTAGTTTTTCTAATAGTAACGAATGGCTTACTGTGTCAAATGCTGAGCTTAAGTCCAAAAAGAGTGCTGCTACTTTCTTCTTATTGTTCATTCTACCCACGACATCCGTTATAAGTGTGTAAATTGCATCTTGTGTCCCTACAAACTTTTGGTACCCAAATTGTCTACTACTGAGTACTTTGTTTCGATTCAGATGCGTCAATAACCTGTCTTTAATTAGCTTCTCCAGAATTTTTGAAGTAGTAGTTAACAATGAGATAGGCCTGTACATATTCGGATCAAGTCTCGATCCTTTCTTGTGAATAGGTATTATTTTGGCTATCTTGAATTGTTCTGGAAAAATGCCTTCATCAAAACATTTATTAAATAAACTACTAAGTGGTTCTGCTAGTATATCTATATTTTCTTTTATCATTGTTATTGGTACGTTATCATAACCAGTTGATTTCTTACTCTCCATTTTCTGTACCATTTTCTGTATCTCTCGTGGAGTTGAATGATCTAATATAAGAATGCTTTTTACTTTGTCTGCAGTATTGCGTAAGATATCCATAGCATCTTTTGTATTTGTCGAACTAACCTTTGAGCACAGCTCAAACTGCTTTAAAAAAATATTGGCTACTTCTGATGGTTCTGCTATAAGCTTATTTGCACTTTTTAAGATCAATTTACTTACATTTTTATGTCTCTTATTTCTATGTTTATTAATCAGTTTCCAGACATCTTTTGACAAATTTGTTGACTTCACTATCATTGACTGTGCAGTTAATTTTTTAGAGGTTTTTATTACTTTTCTGTATAATGTGAGATACCTTTTCCTGTAATTTACAATAGTGTCATTTTGTTGATATCTTTTGCCCACACACAAGAACCTTTTCATATTGCTTGACACTTTTATACCCTTTGATATCCATTGCAATTGTGTAGGACGTGACAGATTTATTTTTATTTTCTTTTTCTTAAAACAGTGTGTGAAGATTTCGTTAAACACTTTAATAAATGAATTTATGCCCATACTACACCAATTTTGTTCTAACAATAGTTGACGAAATAAAGATTTATTTTTCTCAGTGAATTTCCTTTTCATGACTTCTACAAAAGTATTTTGTTTACCTATGTCTGGTGCGGAACTCTTTATTACTGTACAGCACAACAATCCTGCATGGCCATCTGCTAAACCGTTATGGTCTACTTCGCATTTTCTAAGTTTATAATTAGTCAAATTTGAAAATATATTGTCTATACATGATTGAGAATCATTACGAATAAATGTTGTTGTGTTTATTAAAGGCCTAAAATTATAGCAAGTCAATAAATTAAGTAATTCATTTCTCTTTTTACTCTTAGTCAATAAGTCAATGTTGAAATCACCACATATCATACAGTTCTTGTCAATAAAGTATTCTAATAATTTCTCTAGTCTTTGTAGAAATACATCTACATTTTTGTCATTAGGAGTGCGATAGCAGCAACATATACACACATTTGTTTGCACATCTTTTACGCAGCATATTTCAAAACTTTCAACCATGTATAATGTTTTAGCTATTTTTAATTCTTCATATTCTCTGTCTCTGTTTGCTAGAATGAGTGTACCTCCCCTTTGCTTGTTTACTCTAGTGTTGTATGAAGCAATTTGATATTTACAGAAATTAAGTAACAATACAAGGTTGTTGTTTAGAAAATGTTCACTAATGCATAAATAATGTAAGGGATAACTCAAACTGTCCAAATATAGTTCCAATTCATCCTGCTTATTATTAAGACCGCATACATTTTGGTGAAAGATATTAAGCTCATTTCCATATACATTTTCTTCAGCGCTTAGATTTAGTACAGCTGATTCATCTTTACTAGCGAAAAAACCCTACCTTATCAATTGTTTTTTGTTTGAAATAATATGGTATAGTGCCAGGTTTTAGCCTATCTTTCTCATTATTTTTTTGTGTACTTGGAGACTTAAAATGATCATTATCATGAGGTATATTAACTTTTGCCTGTATAAACAACTTTAAATCTTGAAAAATACATCTTAGAGCTTTGTAATTTATGTACCCAGTAAGTTTCTTGAACATCTCATAAGTATTGGTTAGATGCCTATTTGTATCAAAAATATAGGTATATTGGTAAGTCCAATTATTATGATACAACAATTGGTTGAAAGCTTCGACCCTGCTATTATACAAAAAGTTGTTTTTTAGCTTAAAAGTAGGCAGACACAGTATAACATTTGTATGCATTAATGTTTCCAGTTTACATTTTATGTATCCAACAAGCTTTACATAGTCTTTAGATATTAAAAAATCTTTCTTACCCAGTAATATTATGCAGTAATCCATTAAAGTAAAAGATTTAAGTTTAGATTCTATACATTCCAAAAGGTCTTCAGTACAAGCGTTTGGCATGCAATAGTGACAAATATAAGAATCTGGAAACGTGTTCTCTGCTTGTTTTAATACATTATTAATGTTATTATCACTAATTAAGCAAATTTTGTTTTGAAAACTTCTATTTATCATTTTTGACAGCTCAGGTGTTATGCTCAAATCAGTTAGTGGGATGCTCGTAGTGACCTCTGTTTTCTCGTGTCTTGTACTTCCTGTAAGCTCAATTTGTTCCGTGGGCTCAGTGATAGATGTGGCATAAATTATCGATTTTTCTGACTGTTTTCCCTTTCTGACAATAGATGGCGTGTCATTTAATTTTGTGTGGCCCCTTTTAGGACTCTGCAAATAAGTGAAATCGTGGGTAGATTGTGTGTTGCTTGTTTTAGACTTGATCTTCCCGGGTGTTTTTTCTTTCGAGGTGCTACCACATATGTGAGATAACTGGTCTATTCTGAGTTGGTAGTTAATTATTTGTTTAGCTTGTGTACTATTTTCCACCAAAAGATTTTCTATTTCATTTTCAGCAATTTTCAGTTTCTCTTCAAGTATGCGTATTCTTTTTCTTAAATCAGAGACTTCCTCATTCGTTTTTGAGTGTAAATTGGGGAAACTCCTATTCAATTCACATGAGCACGTTGAAGATGAATTGAACGAGTTGTAATATTCATCTTCTTTATCTGATGTTTCTGTTAGACAATCAAATGAATTGTACATCGGAAGGGTGGCTTTTGGTTTGCTTCTTATGGTAATATTATTGCCGAAAGAATCATCTGCGATATTTGGAGCTGAGTTTCCTGCCATCTTTCGCTAGGTAGCAAAACCAAGTTGAAGTAGATTATCCTGTTGTAGTAAGTAGTTGCTGCCAACCCTCACAAGATGTCGCTTCTGACCAATACAATGAAACTCATAGAAAGTAATACCATCTATGTGTCATATACGTCACTAATGGACTTAACGTATAGTAATTTGAATTGTATGTTGAATCTATTCGTCACTAGAGTCGTGGCTGTGCAATGATTTGCAGAAAAATGTTTATATTTAAGTTCCTGGGAGTTATTTACTTGTCTTTTAATGGAAATGTTCCGTCACAAATACACTGTCTTTCAAACAATTCAGTTTCAGTACATACCAGTGAAAATGTTTTCATTTGTGTCACTTTAAGTCAGGTATTTTAAATCGTAGATAACTTTATTCACTAGCCATTGATTACATGAAAAACGTTTTTACACATGCATTGTCATTTAATTATCACTTTCTTCATCCACAGATCACTTAAAACTCAATGTTTATATTTTATTTAACAATTTTACTAACGAACGTTACGGAAACAATGTTTACTTGAGTACGCCCTCTGACGGACGATGACGACTAAGTCTCAGTCGGGACTTTGCCTACCTTTGTGTGTTCTACCGCTTATATAAAGGATTGTGCTCTGATGAGTTGTTTGGGATGATGCCCTCAGCTACATTTTATCATTGCACAGCTTGCCATCGGCAGGGATTTCATTCTCACACTTTACAACCTAATTGGTGCCACACCAAGCGGTTCCAAAGGAATTTTCTCCCGCGGACGCTCAGGTTGTGGAATGAACTCCTTGCCCAGGTTTTACCACAAGACTACAGTATGGGGTTCTTCAAAAAGGGCGTTAAAAGGTTTTTACAAGTGATGCCTCTGGTGTTGCAGGCGTCCATAGGCTACGGTGGCCACTTACCATCAGGTGGGCCGTATGCTTGTTTGCCAAATTAGTAGCATAAAAAAAAATTTTAGACAAAATAAACTGACTTTTGTAATTTTTGTAATTTAATTGTCAAAACTCCAAACTATTCTCACGATTCTTATTCGTCACTATTTAGTGCCAATCTGAAGTGTACGTTTTCTGCTTAACACTGCGGCATAGATAGACATTATAATATGTTATATATTATGTATCATAGCTGTACCTATTTGTATTTTTTTCCTTTGTTTAGTCTTCGATGATAACAATAATAAATAATAAGCCAATCAATCTGTGAATTCAAAATAATATTACATTTCTCAATAACACTTCATAACTTAAAGAGAATTCTCCTAAACATAATTATGCTACGAGAATATTGTTTGAACACTTTGAACGATGGAAACTAGCCGAGTTTGTGTGCGTGATGTATAAATTACTACTTCTATTTAATATTTATTCATATATTGTTAACGATATAATTTTGATAACAAGCAAAAGTTTTGCTTATAAGACCTTAAGTTATGGTGAAAATAAGTCTAATTTAGACATGTACATATTCGTCATACTGAAATTAGAGTAATAATTACAACAACAAAGATTGAATAAATACAGTATTGAAGCTTTATTTGAACAATGACCTGTAATTAAAATCAGTAAATAAATTAATTAGACACAGTCAAGATTACAGAAATTAGTTGATATGCGATAAAATCCGTTTAGAGTTATTTAATTTCAGGGCAGGCAGAATAATTTTTCACTGACACATTAAAATAATATGAGTCAGCCCTGTTTTTAAGCTGACCCACTATTGAGCGCAGACCTCTTCTCACTTGAGACGGATGCTGAGAATATAATCCGCATTGGCCGAAAGCAGTTTGGTAGACTGCACACTTCTTCAAGAACATTGTGGAGATTTTCTCGCGGTGATTTCCTTTACCGTTAAAACGAGCGATAATTACCTATTTAACCCGGGGTCATGGGGGTGGAAAAGTGTTACACGGACGTTGGGGTGGGTCTCACAGACCCGTTCATTATAATCAAAATTATTCCAATACTTTATAAATAATAAAGTGAATATTTATTCGTGTTTAGTATTTTAGGTATTAATGTAAATAAATGAAACACAAATATAATATTATATTATGTTTTAATCATATTTATTAGAGCTTTAAAAAAAAGAACGACAAATATCAACAAAATCTTTCTCTTCTATTTAAAGGTAATTTTAATATTAATTAACAATCAGTCTTAATGTTTTAATGGCACTTTTATATAGGAAACTAAATTATTTTAGAAGAAAAAACAATTAATCACTCTGAATCATTTCTTCTTTCTTACAGTCAGCACTGAAAGGTACAATATGTTCTAAACAAATATGTTTGTTGCAACTCTCGCAGGTGTAATTTGTTTTACGGTCTTTCTTGGCTGGACACACTTGGCACCTTTTGCGAACATTAGCCTTTTTTACCGGAGGCTCCCTTGAAGATTCACCAACAAATTTTCCATTTTTTTGTCGCAACTCACGTGGAAGCACTGATACATTTTGGCGAAGTTTCATCATCATCAGACTTTGAGATATCTTGCTCTGTGTCACTAGGATTACTACGCTCACTCAAGTGATCTTCTTCATCACACATCTCCTGGTCTGACAACGCAGAATCAGAGTCAGACTCTTGTAAAATCGAAAGAATACGCTGTCGTTCTGAGAAGTCGAGAAGAGCTCGATCCATTTTTTACTAAGTACCTACAAAAACATAAATAAAATACATTAAACTATATATCAGCAACTTTTATATATAATGTATAGATATTATTTTAAGTATTTATCCTTTTATATGTGTATATAAAAGGATAAATACTTAAAATAATATATATACAAAATGGCGTGAAATTGTGACACTAACTGCGGGGATGGGTCTCACATACCTTATTCAATTTTGTGCACGTGTAACTCCCACTGCGGCTATCGCACGACTAACGTGTTACCTGGGACGCATAGAACAACTCAACAGCTCCAGCTATTGAGAAGAACGTCAACGTCGCACGCATAGTAGCCGTACTAGAAGCGAAATAAAATGTGACGGGTCTCACAGACCCAACCCCCATGACGCCGGGTTAATACACGCATAACATCGAAAAGTTAAAGGTGCGTTGCCCTAGGATCAAATTCGAGTCTTAGAGAGCTTAGCAGTCTAATTATCGCCAGCTCGGTCACCTCTGCTATGTATTAGGAATACGTGGCATAGATTATAATTACATTATATTCACGTAACGAATGAAATATACTATAGTCTATATCAATATCTAACAGCTACTCTAATGCTCTTACATTTTCACGCTCCCCTATTGTCAGTTATCAGCCGTTCGTCATAAAATGCTTGCAAGTCATCTCCTTACCTACTTCCCCATCGCCTTCGCTCGTCTTGCGGCACAAAGTTTTGATCTTTTTACTATCATAAACCGCTAACCTGATTAGCAGTTGAGAAATGGAAGAAGACATCCCAATAATATTATTAGATTACCTTATCCGCAGAAGCCACTTGATAAAGTCAGCAACATGTTTACAACGATTCTGCTTCCACGATAATAATATGACAAACTTGAACAGACTTGGGCGACCTTTTCATTCGTAACTTTGTTATAACTTAGATGAATTGAAAAGTGAGTGGCACATTCCATTCAATATTAGCTTCAACGTTCACCGTTATTTAGCTGGATTATAAGAAAACAAATGTTTTGAAGATAAATTAAAAGGACATAAAAATATTTGCTGTGATAATGGCCGACTATCGAACGAAAATGCTTGTTTGATGGGTTGTGATACGCTCCGGCGTAAGTTATAAGAGATAAGCGGTTGAAATTGATGTGTAATATGTAATATAATCTGCTGACAACTATTGTCATTATCATATTATTATAATTTAATAGTCTTATTGCTGAATGAGATGTTTACATTTGTTTAAATGTAGACAGCAAGTTTTTTTAAGAGATTCTTTAAAATTACATAGTGTTATATTAGATACTATGTAATAACTCGTCGGCCTCGATGGTGTAGTGTTTAGTGTAACCGACTGCCACGCCTGAGGTCGCGGGTTCGATTCCCGCACAAGTCAAACATTTGTGTGCATGAACATGGATGTTTGTCTTGGTCTTCTATGTATAATATGTATGTATTTACAAAAAAAAAGTATATAATATGTATGTTTATCTATTGTCTAGTACCCATAGTACAAACTGCTTAGTTTGGACTAGATGGTGTTGTGTGTATATGATAGAATATTATTACTATTATTATGTTATTTTAGAGAACCAATCTATACAAACAAAAATATATTTTGGCAGGAAAACCAATAAGTTTTCTTGCCAGTCAATTTTCAGTGAACATAATTATATTAGTGGAGAAACCGGGCATATATTTGAATCCATATATAAGAATTCAAAAGCACACAAAATCATTGGAATTATCAATACCTCATGGTTGTACTAACAGAAACATACTCGGGTTAATCTAACCAATGTCAAATCCAAGAGTCTAGAGCAGAAAAGCACTTGATGCCATCCTGTGCTCATGGCTAAGGCTTATTATATATAAACAAAATTTTAACAAAAAAGAAAACCAACTTCAAGAAAGAATATTCTAAAACTCAAAATGCACTAAAAAGTTAATAAATAATTGCATATTCTTGTGAATATTTAAATTATTGTTATTTTTGGAGTCGGTGTCAGCGGCCCGCGCCGTGTGCTGCGTCTATGTGTGTAATTGTGCATGCCAATGTTATGTTATCATTATAGTAAGACATCTCATGTTTAATTAGTTACAAATCTACCTTGACTGAAACCGACTCCAATAATAACAATAATTTAATTATTCACGAGAATATGCAATTATTTATTAATTTTTTAGTGTATTTTAAGTTTTAGAATATTCTTTCTTGAAGTCGGTTTTCTTTTTTGTTAAAATTTTGTTTATTTCTCGGTTTTTAGTGAACCTTGCTAAATATGAGAACATCATCAATATAGCCAAATACGCATTATTAAGGATAACTCGAAAACGAATGGTCAAATCTTGATCAAAATTAAATGGGACCACACGGGAAGCACCAGCTTTCAAATAAAAAAACCACCCAGTCGAAAGAAAGGAGGTAACAAACATTAAAAAAAAAGTACAGACGAATAGAGTCGGTTAAAAATATCTTGAAATTACTATAAAATTGGACCATAATTTTGACTTCAATATAGTAAGCGTTTCTCAGCTGTAAATACGCCGACATTAGAAAACTTACAAAAATCCCAAACTAAACCCAATATTTATATTACCGCGAACAATAACTATACACAACAAGTGTTCAGACTTCTAATAAGCCTTAAGTTCTTAATGACACCCTTGAGATAGCTCAATATGAAATATTGTAGTTGTGTTGAAACATAAACTTGGTTTAACACTAGATAAATATACAAGTAGGTAATGAGAAACTGCTGAGAACAAGCATCATAAAACACTTTCAGATGTGGACGACACGAGGTCTGTGTTATACGTGCGTGGTTGCACGAGGGACTACTTTCTTCTTTAAGGACATCTTGCTCCTACGTCAAGAATAAAAATATTTAATAAAACTCTCATAAATCACAAAGAATCATTAATGTAAATATTGTAGAAAGATGGTATTGTCGATTCCAGCGCGCGCGTCTCTACTGGACGAGAGTCGAGGAACGAGACGAAAAATCTTTGACAAGGCAAGACAAGAGAGGCAGTCACAATCCGTTTTCCTTCAAACTGCAATCAATTAACAATAAAATATTATTTGATAAAATAAATTTTTTATCGAATAATTAGCCAAACAATTGAGTATTACTTTCTATAAATGCTTGTAACGAGACTGGATAGCCTACTTCAATATATCTCTGGTTTTTTCTGTCATACAATTAAGATCGAAAAGAGGCATATTCTATGGTTTTATTCATAGAAAGCGGTAACCATACCATATTAACGCTTGCAGATACGTCTGGAAGAATTATTTGATGACGGTATACCAGTATATGTATATGGGTAGTTATACTTACTATGACTTCGTTTCACCTGGTAAATAAGACTACTGCAATGCTTTTTCTTTTAGCCAACTGCAACATGCAACGCAACGCTATCTTAATCATAAGACTGGTCAAACAGTAATTGCTGTGATGACAGCGTGTGGTAAAAAAAATGTTGTTTTGATGCTGACAGACCTCAGTAAAAAGTTCTACAATAAGAAATAATATTCTTAATAACCAAATATTTTAAAAGACACATTAATAAATTTTCTTTCACATTTTCAAGCAAGCAACAAACCGTACAAAAACATTTACAAAAACTAAGCAAAATATTTTTTCCTTAAAATAAGATGGATCGTGAATTATTATGATTGAAGACTGTATTCAGCTTGTTACTTCAATACTGGGTTAAATAATGAACGTTTTTATTGGCTGTACATCAAAAAATATTTTCTTATAACGGGCGGAGAGAGGGCGATGGTAATGTTATACTCGAACAGATTGAAACAATAGAGTAAATTAAACGAATATTTACTTGAATTTGGAGAGCAAATCATTATCACGCTTGTGTGGATAGTAATTATTATTAGTAGTGAGAGATCATTGAACGGCTAAATCAATACTTACAGTTATTGAATCAATAAAAAGGCTAAACATGACCTATTGACTATAACAATATTTCAAATTGTATTGTCATCAGTAGTGTAAAAGTGCAAGCAAGTAATGAACTCGCCGCAGTTCCTATCCTGAATGTCGTGGATTGAATAGTTTTTATTTTTAGTAACTTTGTATATTCATTTATTATTAATATTGTAATAAAATTTTAAAATAGCAAATTTTTGCATGCTGGACGGCTGAATATGGCGATACTATTATTAATGTTGTAATATCTATTGTTAAACCCATATTATGCAAATAAATAAATTGATTCAATTTCCATACAGGAATATTATTTGCTGGAACCATATGTTACTATTTTGTGGCCTAGCAGACTTACATCGATCGTGTTCATGGGTTGGAAGTCGGTCGAAATTATTACCTTTATATAATTACCAACGTAATTCAGGCCCGTTGTTTAAAATTATATTAAAAGGATGCAAATAACAATTTTAGAATCATGTCCTAAATATATAGTAATATACCTACATATTTCTACCAACAAAACAATATAAACAATGACATCATAAATATATATTTATCGCTTATAATTTGAGACGTCGAACATCTGAATGGTCTCAATTTCTCCCATTGATTGATTACGTCTACCCAGGGACACCCCTAACCGAATTCGAACATTTTTCACACCGTGACACCCCTTGACAACGGCTTTATTGAATGACATTATCTAAGATTAATAGTATTGTTAATTTACTTCTTGTAACAAAAGACTTTAAATAGAAAATGTTTCAAGTATGTATCAAGGCTAAAAATGTGAACTGAGAGAGTTTTAACTATTGGAGTTTGTTTGTTTTGTTTAAGGTTCTTTCTTTGCGGAGACTTGAGAAGCTTGAAATAGAATAACTGTTGAAACTGGGAAAAACTGAAATTCAAATCTTTTCACACTGGATGAAGTTGACAACTCGTGGTTTTCTTTGGTAGTTGATAAACAACTTTGTGTTATAAGCTGAATTAGAGCAATATATAATAGTTAAAAGAGATGTAGAGGAAAACCTAGGCGAACGTTTCTCGATCAGATCGGAGGTGTTCTGGACAAAGGCCAGGTTAAGAGCTCCTTGAACCGACGGGCGTGTATGAGGAATGTGATGAAAGTGAATGAAGCCAGAGAAGTGTGTAAGAATCGTAGCAAATAGAAATCCGTAGTCTCTGCCTACCCCTCTAGGAAACAGGCGTGAATCTATGTATGTATGTATGTATAATAGTCAATCTAGCCTATGAAGCTCGTGACACAGAATAAACAATTTAGATAGATCGATTTGCTAGGTAAGGCAACGTCTTTAATAGACCGCAAATAGCAAGCGTGGGATGCAAGTGGACGCGTGTGGGTGTGATGATGTTAAATCCTAACTAATATTATAAATGCGAAAATGAGTTTGTTTGTTTGTTAAGCTTTCACGCCTTAACTACTCAACCGATCAACATAAAATTATGCATACACATTGTCAGGGGTACAGAATAGGACATAGGGTACCGTTCATCCAGAAAAAATAACTTGCAAACCTAACCTAACCTAACCTACATTTACGCGAGCGAAGCCGCGGGTAAAAACTAGTATGTTATAAGGGATACGTGCAACTCCCGTAAGTGCTCCAACATGAGCATGTTATTCGCGCAGTCTACGTGAGTCATAAGCCTCTGTCACAGTTCATATGCAAGTCTTAGTTAGAAATACATCGAAGAATATGTACTTTTGCGGCGGCCATTTAGGAATAAAATTTCTCTGAGGGTAAACTCTAACTCCTGTGTATCTGCTTAGACTAGAAAATTGACACCACAAAAGAGTGTTAACTTGTTTTTTACATTTTTAATATAATCAAAACTTAGTTGATTAGTACTTTTTGACATTTTGCATTCAACATCATAGCTGCCCAGCCGTACAGCCTTCAATTTAGAAACATATATATAACATTTCTTTATTCATTTCATTTCGGCCGAAGAAGCTGCGATGTTACCTTTAGAAAGATTTAACAAGATTTTATTTCAGATTTCAATTTGAATTATGTAAAATGAAATCCGTAATCTTTCAAGATTGACGAATCTTTGAAATAATTATATTAAAATAGCTGTACGATTATTGTTCTTTAAATACTTAGCAACCGATTTTTCCTTTTTGCTATTTATCGCAAGCAATATCTAGCACGAGCCAGAAACCTCTCAAACTAAAGTTAACATCGAACTGGAAGTAGGTTAATGACCACTTCAAGCCTTTTCCGTTGCTCTTTTGAGAAAAAGTATTTTTCTTCTTCGATCCCGCGATTGCGACACTACATAATAATTGCTTCCACTTAAGGAGCCGTTCCGATACTAGTGACAAAAGAAGTGAAACAAAGTCGTTTAGCATAAAACTTTCATTTTTCTGAAGTGAGCATTTGCTTGCTCGATTGTTATTTTTATTTTTCTGTGGTTAATAGTCCTTGAAGAAACAGAGAATGAAAATATATTTTTCATTTAATTCATGCTATAATACTTCAACATCTTCCACATAAAATGACTGCACGCAATGCAGTAAAATGCCACATATCTGGACAAGAACAGAAAGATGAGATCAAAGAAATTTATGTCTCTTCTTACTTGATTTCATCCCCTCTTGAATTGGTGCAAACAGATGCAATTTAAAAATGCGCGACAGATGCCACTGTTCTTGCAAACAATCAAAAGCTCGCTTATCATCAAGCAAATTGCTTTCCAGTTTGCTACCTTTCTTGTATAAAAGATCGGCTAAGTGATCCTATAACAGTTCCTTTTAAGGTACAGCAGCTTAAAAACATAAGCTTTACCTTGAGTGAGTAAAGTCATTATGAACGATCCTAAGTGTATTGCTTCTAATGTCTGGTGTATGTTAATATAACCTTTTTCTAGGTCGTTCAAATATCTCATTACTTTAAACGACTTCAGAACCAACTGACGACCAGTAGTTAAATATTCCGTAATCATCTATTTCTTATAATAATAATTATCTAATTAACTGTCATATTATGTTTACTTCATTATTAACTATAGGTAGCATTTATATGACCAGTGATTAGAACCAAGAAATTTACAACCAGCTCTCACACTTTAATTTACTCAACAATGAGTTCTGTATATAAACTGTCCAATTGATGAGCATGGCCCTATTCTTAGAGTGAGAAGGGTTAGGTCATAGTCCGTGCTTCGGAGGGCACGTAAAAAGTCGGTCCCGGTTGTTGTCAAATTGACAGCAGTCGTTAAGCCATGTCAGAGGCCTACGAGCGGCTTGAACAACTCTTGACAACAGGTTGGCCACTAACCACACGAAAAGAAAGAAAGAAAGAAAGATAGTCCATAACCCTGACCCAGTGCAGTTAGACAGATTTTACATAATATCTTCCAGCATATTATTCGTTTAATCACAAAACAATAAACAAAATTTGTTTAATAACTACGTATATCGAGAAAAGAATCGAATAAATATTTAGTAAAGTAGTACTCCAATCAAGTGCTTTTGTATACATTGATAAATAATATCTTCTAGTATATTTATTGTTAGTACAATAAATATGTCTAATGAACTACAAGTAATACGTCCGGGTAAGGTTGATTGAATTCGCTTGTATTTATCGAGAGGTGAATTAATGCTTAAGTTATTTTATCTATTCATTTCTTCTGTAATCTTCTTCTCCCTAGCCTTTTATTGTTCCCAAGTTACTTGGGGTCTGCTTTCTAGTCTAACCGGATTTGACTGGATATCAGTTTTTACGCGGAGCGACTGCCATCTGACCTCCGCAACCCGAAGGCTAATGATACCCTAAGGCTAAACCAGTGTCAGGATATTAGAGGCACTAACTTTTCCAACAACGACTGCCATAGATGTTCATGGCAGCCGTGACCGACGGTTTAACGTGCTCTCCGAGGCACGGAGCAGGCGATAATTATCAATCAATACGCACTTAAAACGACACGAGAAGTCATAATATAACTTCCGTAAGTCAGAGGTACGCGACGTGGGTTCGAACCCGAGACCCTCTGCATTGCAGTCTGTTGGTCTCCCCACTGAGCTATCGCTTATTATATTTCTTTTGATATTCGATTAATTACACAAATAAGTCACCTCGCCAACCGAAGGCGTCTTAGAGCCGCCTTTGAGCGCTGGATGTTGTGGGTTCGATGTATATTATGTACGGTACATCTGTGTGTACATTCACAAGTAGTTGTTGATTGATTGGCTGTTCTCTCTGTCCGTTGTTAGAATGCCTGCAAAATCCGCCGTGAAACAGGATTTAGTTCTAGTCGGGCAATGGGCGTTAAAATAAAAATATTATATTCCTTTGTTATTCCTAAGGAATATAATATTATTATTATGTTGACGTGGAGTAAATACCATATCACATTATTTTTAGAGCATATCTCTTTATTATCGGACGCAATACTATATGCCATTCAAATTAGGGGCCCAGTATTCAAGATCGATTCTCTGATAGAAAAAACATTTAAAATTATTTAATTTTTTAAACCAAATAACTTTATTTTGCTTAATTATCTGGTGCCCTTAAAAATTAGTACTTTTTCTGTTGAAATCACGTTGACTGAACAAATGCTGCATGAATGACCCATTAGATAAGCGATCGCCTCGAAGACATCTCTCTCTGCCACGGCAATGAATGATGTGGGTTCCATACCACACACATAATAATATAATCTAACGAGTCTCTTACTTCTAGTTAGTAGTTCCGAGGCTGGTATGATACCAAAATTCTCTGTGACATAGAGACCTGATATCAAGCGTGGAAAGTATGCAGAGATAGCTCAGTGGGGAGACCAACAGACTGCAATGCAGAGGGTCTCAGGTTCGAACCCATTTCGCGCACCTCTGACTTTCGGAAGTTATATGAGTTTTCGAAATTATGTGCGTATTGATTGACAATTATTATCGCCTGCTCCGTGCCTCGGAAAGCACGTTAAGCCGTTGGTCCCGGCTGCCATGAACATCTATGGCAGTCGTTATTGGGAGAGTGTCGACACAAAAGATCCCACTGGGTCGAAGTGTCGCCGGTCTGCAGTGACTGGCCCCCACAAAATTAAATTAAATATATAAATTTTCTATAATATGCTGTTTAAGTCCAAAAGGATGTGTACACCAGAACTGTACCTTAACCGTTTAATATTCCACATCAGCACAAAGAAGCTCCTCATTTTTGAGTACGTCAGTCACTCACTGTTGCCGAACTGAACAGATGAACTGATTTATTGGAACTTATGAAGTTGTGAACTTCGTTGTTGTATTATTGGTTACAATATACTAGAATTTTCCCGGAAACTGGACCCTAATTGCCCAAGACAGAGGAAAGTGGAGAGGATTGAAGGAGGCCACACCAAATATTTGGTCGATTAAGGCTAAAGAAGAAGAAGAAGAAGAATTTTCCCGAAGTTTCGCTCGTGTAAATGTAGGTTAGAGTAGTAACAGTATTTTTGAAGTGAAAACTTCTTAAGCGGCGTTGTGCACTTTATTTGTGATGGGTAAAAAATTTTAAACTCGCGTCAGGACACGTGACCTGATCGAAAATTCGTAAGACGGAGGGAGAATTGTCATGTTTGTGTACGATAGCGCAATAGATGAATATTGTATTTTACCACATAAATGATAGTACTTCTATACTAATAATTAAAGCAATTCGTGCAAAATTATTCCCTAACCATTCCAAAATATCAAAAATGCACAACGTTAATATTCAAGTTTTCATTTCTGCCGGCACTCCCGGAGTGCAACCCGTTGTTTTTTTTTTCTGGATGAAACGTACCCTATGTCCTTTTCTGTTCCCCTGACAACGTCTATGTGAAATTTGATGATGATCGATCGAGTAGTTCAGGCGTGAAAGCGTAACAAACAAACAAACTCACATTCGCATTTATAATATTAGGTAGGATAAGGATATAACCTCGATAGAGATATTTTCTGAGGAACATTATAAACATTATTTTAAAATAAGAAACACCCAGGCTTTTTATGTAGCGTTTGAGCTCGACATTTAATTATTCATGTTTCACACATTCCACATCAGATATGATGTAGGTGCGAAGCCCAGACTTCTGGATCAATAGAAGCTTCACGTAAGCGGTATTCGCATTTTACTAAAAATATAATCAAAAAGCAAGCAGCTATAGAAAGTTTATGAAATAGCGATAATATTATGTTCGAGTAATTTGAAATAACTACACTGGAACATTGAGACAACTACCATCTTAGTCTCCCCGTGACCATGGTTGCTGAAAAACAACCGAAACGTCGGGGAAAGTGTAAACATAAATATAAATAGTATAATAGTATAGTAATAGTATAAATAGGTTTAATATTTTCAATAATTTAATTAGCTTAAACATTTGTAAAGTTTTATAGTAATATTAGTGTAACAGTTTTCAAAATTTTGTAATAAAGTGTCAAATAAACAACGCGATGAAATCCGTATATACATAGTAGTTTAATTTCAATGAATAACATTCGCGTAAACAGAAGACAATATTATAGCGATAATATTTAAGTTAGAGTATGTATTGATAGCATCCACTTTTTACTTACGACATGTTTGTTTATACAATTCCATGTATAATGAAGTTTTCCTTATCTTATCTTATTTGGGGGCCAGTCAGTGCAGACCGGCGACACTTCGACCCAATGGGATCTTTTGTGTCGACACTCTGCCAATAACGACTGCCATAGACGTTCATGGCAGCCGGGACCGACGGCTTAAGGTGCTCTCCAAGGCACTGAGCAGGCGATAATTGTCAATCAATACGCACATAATTTCGAAAAGTCATATAACTTCTGAAAGTCAGAGGTGCGCGACGTGGGTTCGAACCCTAGACCCTCTGCATTGCAGTCTGTTGGTCTGCTGAGCTATCGCTGCTCCAGGAAGTTTTCCTTACTTAAGGACCAGTGTACAGCAAAGTAAAGAAGAGTCTGAATATTTCCACAGTAGCACGTCTACTGCAGTCTTTATACGTGTACTACTATTAACAGATTCTTAAGAGGACATTGTCGTAACATCGACCGATTCAGGAGTCAAAAACACTCTCGATTCTGCTGTCTTTGATTTTTGTCCCTGAGGGTTAGATGCAGTCGTATTTTTTATACAACTAAGGTGGCACACAAGCATACGGCCCACCCGATGGAAAGTGGTCACCGTAGCCTATAGACGCCTGCATCATCAGGGGCATCACTTGCGCGTTGACCCTTTAGGAAAGAAGGAAGTGGGAAGGAGAAGGAGCGGGTAGGGGAAAAGAGGGTGATTGGGCCTCCAGCACTCTCACTCACCGAACGAAACACAACAGTAGGAATACTGCTATTTCACGTCGATATATTTTAAGACATTTAAGACATTAAAAAATGTGATTAAATATGACCACCAAAAATAGTAATTGCACACCAAAATATGCTTACTAAAATATATCATAACGAGCACCCATACGCCTCAAATCACTGCATTATGTCTCGGAAGGGTTAGGTTATGTTAGGTTCCTTCTTAAACCCACCCAAAAATAGGGCTCCGTCGACTTATTTTGATCTCTTTGCTGTGCAATTAATATTTTTGGTATTAAAATGCGGTTTTAATTTTGGTGATCATTTACTATTTTGGACTGTTATATTTTCCTGTATCTGGTGATGAGTTAAACATAAGCCTTAATAAATGTAGCAGAATAAATATAAAGTAACTCAGTTTATTCCTTAGGTAAATAAAATGTAACATCTCTGACAACCGAACAACACTTGTCACGGTTCAACATTGTGGCTAGACCGCAGAAACACGAAAGCGCTAGAACTGCCTGTTAATATGTATGAGTCTAGAGTACAGTAGTGTGGAACTACCGGGTGACATCTGTCCCATTCTAAGACTAGCGAAGCTTTCTAGCAAAATGTTCGGCCTAGAGGGAAAATAGAATATGTGCTTTCGAAAATAAGAACAAATATAATATTATTTGTTCTAAAATATTCTTATATTTCAAGATTTAATGGTTTCTATTTGTCTTATATAGCAGCAATAGCTCAGTGGGGAGACCAACAGACTGCAAAGCAGAGGGTACTCTGCATGTAAGTGAATAATGTTATTCTCTATGAGAAATAAATGATCTTTAACCTGAAAAACAAAACAAATACAGACTTGAATAAAATAAAATTATAACACATAGTCTACCCAAAATTAATAGAGAAAGAATTCTTCCACTGTATCAAATTATGTATTACGTTTGTTTTATTAATGATTTAAATAATTCTCTCTTACTTTCTGCGGTGATTTACATTGTACAAACATAATTAAACATCATTTAATTAGTTACAAGCAATAAATAATAATTGTATTAATACAGTAAAATAAATAGGTTACGTTGACCATTGTGAGTTTTATTATATGCGCATGTTGTGGCATTTGTATATTTCACAAAAGAGTAGTAATTACGGCATGCCATATATTAGGCGGTTAGCGTATATCAATACTTGCAGCATCAAAGGAATCGCTCACGTAGTGAGCCCTCAAAAAAAAGTCGCTATGCCAAGGATATTTTGTTATTATGACCTCGCTGGCGTAGTGGTTAGTGTAACCGACTGCCACGCCTGAGGTCGTGGGTTCGATTCCCGCACAAGTCAAACATTTGTGTGCATGAACATGGATGTTTGTGTTTCTATGTATAATATAAATGTATTTAAAAAAAAAACTAGTATATAATATGTATGTTTATCTATTGTCTAGTACCCATAGTACAAGGTCTGCTTAGTTTGGGCTAGATGTTGTTGTGTGTATGTGATAGAATATTATCTATATATTAATACGTGAAGCAAAAACTTTGGATCCCTTTTTACGAAAATTGGGCGGACGGAGGAGTATGAAATTTCGCACACTTATAGTTTATACAGAGAAGAAGTGACGAATGCTAATATTTTTTTTTAATTATGCTTAAAAATACATTAAATTAATGAAAAAACAGTACACGCACACAACCATGCATTTGACACACGCAGTGGAAGCGCGTTACTATGGTTACATATATCAATATATAATGACATATATCAGCAATATCTTACAGGGAAACTTTGGTCGAATTTCGAGCACTAGGCGACCGCTAGTTAGTATTATTATAGATCACAAAATAACACTTATGAATGTCAAATAGTATTGGTAAATGGATTTACTAAATCACTAAAGTTACGTCAAATTCAGGCAATTATTTACCCGGGACTCGTCACCGCCTCTTCTTCTAAGTTGTTTTCTTTTAAAGACAGCTCCCGCACTAAGAGTAATTCATGTGTCGCGGGAGACTTTATAACACAACAACAACGCACACAAAGAACAACCAGACTTAGAAAAACCCAGACTTAGAAAATTTTGTAGATCACACAATTTTTGTGTGGGGATCGATACCCGCTCCTTTTCCTACCCACTTCCTTTTTTAAAGGGTTGGCAATGCGCAAGTGATGTCTCTGGTGTTGCAGGCGTCCATAGGCTACGGTGACCACTTACCATCAGGTGGGCCGTATGCTTGTTTGCCACCTTAGTCATATAAAAAAAAAAAATTGACTGTCTTTGGGGACTGCCGATAGAAGTGAAAACTTCAGTAATCCTTGATCATAAACACTTCTTGAAAAACAAAAATAAAAAAATATCGGTCGGGTCGGATTCCTGATATTCTCTTAGGAGTTATTAAGGGAGTCAAAATTTCGTTATTCTTTGCGTAGGACGCACCATTTCTGAGATATTATGTTAATATTCTAAAATAGTTCAAAAATGGAAAGCGTGGAAGCGTGACGATGACGCGAGTTCTATGATTTTTGTTCACCCAAGAAATGCTCAAAGTGCCTAAAGAAGTTTTCACATCAAATAAAAACAGACGTGGGTGAAACCGCGGCGGACAGCTAGTATTATATCCTATCTAATATTATAAATTAAAATGTGAATTTGTTTGTTACGCTTTCACGCTTTAATTACCTTACCGATCATTATAAAATTCCGCATACACGTTGTCCGGAGAAGACAATAGGACATAGGGTACCTTTCATCCTTACTAAACTAACCTACATTTAAGCGGGCGAAGTCGCGGGCAAAACCTAGTTGTAGATAAACAAAAACGTCCATTGATTCCTCTGAAAATGTACGTTCACTTGAACATTTCGCTCTGCATATGCATGAGACAAGTATTACTCCGTGTGAATGGAACGGGCGACATCTGACCACCACGCCCACCACACACCCCAGAGGGTTAATATTTTTGCATTCAACTCATTTACATGTACTGTGGTCACATCTGAGGCATTCGGTGGAACAAAGTTCTTAATAACTATGGTGACAATCATTTTAAGTCTTTTTGGGACAAAGACTGCACGGGTGACGGTTTCAGCGGTCAGCTATGTCGCTGCCATTTCAAAGAGTACCTATAGTTATTTTATTCACCACATGGTATAAAAAATGTGAAGTTCTTAAATATAAATGTATGGTTGTTTATTACCGTAGTTTTAATGATGTAGATACAATAGTATAAAAATAACACCTTAAAATTTATATTATGTAAAATGTAAAATGCCACGAAATGCTTTATATTTTCTGTTTCCTATAAAAATGGGATTTATTAATATAATGACCACAAAAAATTGTAATTATACACCAAAATATGCTTACTAAAATATATCATAACGAGCACCTATACGCCTCAAATCACTGCATTCCGTCTCGGAAGTGTTAGGTTATGTTAGGTTCCTTCTTAAATCATGGGTACCAAAAAAAAAAAAAGGTTCCTTCTTAAACCTACACAAAAATAGGAGCCTCGCCAAGCGGAGCTCCGTCGACTTATTTTGTTCTTTTTGCTGTGTAATTAATATTTTTGGTATTAAAATGCGGTTTTAATTTTGGTGATCATTTACTATTTTTGACTGTTATATTTTACTATATCTGGTGATAAGTTAAACATAAGCCTATAAAAATTATACCGATTTTGTTTTAGAAGTGTTTTAGTATCTCTCTTCTTAACTATATTTGCTAGCAGTCCATAATGCAATCATATGAGCGATGCTACGAACTATTGATGTGCATTTATCGATTAAATATTCGAAATATTTATGATTATTTTAATCAATCTATTATATTAGCTGAATAACATCGCTAGAACAATGGATCATGACTTCAATAATCGTGTCATTATCAAGTCAAGTTTCGAATGTTCGATTGTTGATGTTGATGTTTCGATTTAAATAATAATTAGCAAGAACGAATTGATCAATATTCGGCTTTTGGATCATAGAATTTGTTGTGTTTCAAATTACTTTTTTCGTATCAATTACATATAGCTACTACGACGATTAGAATTCAATTCTTGATTAAAATCATTAATAAATAACGCCAACTAAGTATGAAGGTACACAGAGCAACACGTAATTAAAATCATGAAAGACTTGGCGGCTTTTTTAACATGCACTTGGCTAAGTGCACGTTGTTAAAAGCCGTTCATTTATTCAGCACATGCACTATGAGCTGTTAACACACCTGGAGTGTTTAGTGTTTACTCTGTACTGCTAGAATATTCTTAACTAGGTACATACGTCCTTGTTGAACCGTAACATGTTTAATGTAAAAAGGTTCGATTTTCAAAAATCAGTAAATGAATTATTCTCATTTTGATCAACCTTTCGAAAAAGGAAAAATTTATTGGAATGTTTTCTCATACTATTAACCATTATTTAAATACATTGATTACCGATTCATATCTATTGTAAGTAGAAAATGTAAAATTAGCAATGGACACGACGTATAACGACCACAAAATAACTTACAATCTCAAATCATTAAGATAATAAATTATATAATTATTATATTAAAATAAATTACTAAGACATCAAAAATTTACGCCTCCATCAGCATGGAGTCTGGAACCGCAATAGGCTCGGACCATATTACTTGTGACCTATAATCATAGCTGCTCCTTCAGAATATAAGCGTGAGATTATGTATATATTATTACGCAAATAAAATATAAGTATTTATTAACTAACTAGCGACCCGGCCCACCTTCGCACGGATAGTACAAAAACCTTAACAAATTATACACGTAAACCTTCCTAATGAATCACTCTGTCTATTAGTAAAAACCGCATGAAAATCCGTTTAGTTGTTTTTAACCGACTTCAAATAAAGGAGGAGGTTCTCAATTCGACTGTATTTTTTTAAGTTTGTTACCTCATAACTTTCGACTGGGTAAACCGATTTTGATGATTCTTTTTTTATTTGAAAGCTGATGCTTCCCGCGTAGTGCAATTAAATTTTGATCAAGATTTGACAATTCGTTTTCGAGTTATCCTTAATAATGCGTATTTTGCTACATTGATGATGTTCTCATTTTTGGCAAGAGCCACTAAAAACCGAGAAATAAACAAAATTTTAACAAAAAAGAAAACCGACTTCAGAAAAAAATATTCTAAAACTTAAAATGCATTAAAAAATTAATAAATAATTGCATATTCTTGTGAATAACCACCGACAGACACGGACTCCAAAAAGAACAATAATTTAATTATTCACAAGAATATGCAATTATTCATTAACTTTTTAATGCATTTTAAGTTTTAGAATACTCTTTTTTAAAGTCGGTTTTCTTTTTGTTAAATTTTTGTTTGAGTTTATCGCGAACAGGCCGACAGACGCGGCGGAAGACTTTGTTTTATAATATGCAGTGATGACATAAATTCGGAATTTCAACGCTATTATACATAAATAATTATTAATTTGCCTGCCTGTTTAACACAATACGGTTATATAATACCTGATATACATAACCAATCAGCAATGATTTAATCAGCGTATTTTGTTTTCGTGGAATTCGTGAATATAATTATGAAATAATTATTTAACCTCTCAGTTGCTAAACAAAGCCTGACATAATTAAAAATCTGTATCGGGCAACTAGCGGTTGCTGTCGCTCAATGGGTTAAAGATATAATGTATTTCTTTAATCAGCATACCTTTCGTGGCATATATATTAACCCTAACATTACTACACTATTCTGTACAGGCAGTATTAAATACACACATACATTTTCAATACATAGCTCTAAAGCTGTAAAAGAAGAAAGACATTTTTTATTAAGTTACCGCACCCCGGATGCTTGCTCGTGGAATATAGGGGACGTGGCTCAGATAAAAACACAGGTTACGACACACGAGTTAGCATAGCGCGTTTTTTTCAAACATTTTTTATGCAACGAGGACCTAGTTACATGACTTATATACCAGAGAGGTCAAACAACATCACAATATTTATGTACTTCGGAGAATAAAAAATCTTTATTCTTAGCTTGAGTACCCATCATTTCTTTAGAATAGCACACATTATTACTGAGGTTCGATTAAGCAATCTAGCAATAGCTCGTGTAAAAATATGATATATAACCTAATCGGGTGCTACAAGAAATTTGCTTTCCATGGAATTGAGAATGAGAATTAGGGCACGATAATTTATTTTCGTAACAAGGCAAGCAATCTTTCTGTCCACGGTAAGCGTTTGTTGTAGGATGAATGCTTGTTACAATAAAAATATCACTAGCGTGATAATGTCCTAGGCAAAAGCAAGTACATATTGTTTGCGCGCAGCGCAATTAACATGAGTCACAGTTCCTTATGTTTACAATGTACCGTCACTAAGAATCGAATCGAATTAAAATCGTTATCACCAGGAATGTGAAAAGTCTCTACAAAAAAGCCTACGATATGGTCACCCTAAATTAAACAGGACTCCTGCATAACATTAACGCGTAGCCATAATTGAAACCGCGACATAGAGCTCGCTAGGGACTTGGCTCGCTTTTCCGTGCGCTCAACATACGCCATGATAACCCACTAACTAATTCAAAAGTGAGACAACTTTTAAGAAAATACCCCTAAGATTACTTTGTATGTATTTTTATTAAATAAGTTTGTTTAATTAGAGAACTTTGTGGTGAGTTTTATTTTAGGATACACTTCTAACTTGGTAAAAGTTTGTAGCGCAATCTAATTTTGTCTGGAGAGAACTGAAAAAAAATCTGGATATTAGGCAGCTCGCTTGTTGTAAGACAAATTCAATTACATGATGAAGGGGTAAACAGATAGCTCAGTGAGGAGACCAAAATACTGCAATGCAGAGCGTCTCGGGTTTGAACCCACGTCACGCACCTCTGACTTTCGGAAGATATATGACTTTTCGAAATTATGTGCGTATTGATTGACAATTATCGCCTGCTCCGTGCCTCGGAGAGCACGTTAAGCCGTTGGTCCCAGCTGCCATGAACATCTATGGGAGTTATCATTGGGAAGTCAGTGCCCTCTAATATCCTGACACTAGTCTAGCCTTAGGGTATCGTTAGCCTTCGGGTTGCAGAGGTCAGATGGCAGTCGCTCCGTGTAAAAACTGATATCTAATCAAATCCGGTTAGACTAGAAAGCCGACCCAAGTGACTTGGGAATAATAAAGACTGGGGAGAAGAAAGGGTAAAAAGCTGTGTTTTTGTGGGTGGTCAAATAAAATAACTTGATTGTATACTATACGGATATATATTATTTGTACCAGTTATAACTAATATTATAAATACATATAAGGCTACAACCTAACTCAGTGGTTGCGGGGAGACGACTGCCGCGCGGCATACTTGCGTCTGACTATACAAAATAAAAGCATCAGCAGTGTCGCTCCTCATGATGCAAATAGCGCTATCTATTTTTGTCTGAAGAGTACAGAAAAAAAATTGGGGCAGTCTTTGGGGACTGCCGATAGAAGTAAAAACTTTAATCCTTGATCATAAACACTTCTTTATAAACCAAATTATAAACCAAAAATAATTCAAAAATGGAAATCGTTCAGTGACGATGACGCGAGTTCCATGATTTTTGTTCACCAAGAAGTGCTCAACGCAACTAAAGACGTTTTCACTTCAAAAAAAAAGGGACGGGTTGGATGCCAGGTTCTGGATACTCTCTTACGGGTCATTAAGGGGGACAAAATTTCGTAATATTTTGCCCAGGACGCACCATTTCTGAGATATTGTTAATATTCTAAAATCATTCAAAAATGGAAAGCGTGGAAGCGTGACGATGACGCGAGTTCCATGATTTTTGTTCACCCAAGAAGTGCTCAACGCGCCTAAAGATTTCACTTAAAAAAATCTGTATATTAGGCAACTTGCTTTTTGTAAGATAAAATCTGCATGATGCAAGTTGCTGGTGTGGGCAAATATGCAAGCTATTCGAACAGGGTATACCTGCATATACGTGATGCACCATTTAATCATGGTTCATTGAGCGGCTGGCTCGCGTCGATTATTTACACAATGCATACAACCTACGTAAAGCCTACTTTTCTTGTCTTATTTGGCACACAATCAATTCATCATAAAACCTTTTAATTACTGCTTCAGACTATATACGTTCTCTAATAAAAAGGATTGACAAAAAAGTAACGATAAACCAGTACAAGTATGGCGTACTGGCAGTTAGGAAGCTACCAATAAGCCGTATTTGTTTACTAAGTAAGAAAAATAGAATATTAAACGTATATATATAACTAGATGTTCCCACGGTTTTACCCGCGTTTATTGTTACTGCGCCGCCCCCGTGGGTCGTAGCTTAATGTTATATAGCCTATATAGCCTTCCTCGATAAATAGACTATCCAACACTAAAAGAATTTTTCAAATCGAACCAGGAGATCCTGAAATTAGCGCGTTCAAACAAACAAACAAACTCTTCAGCTTTATAATGTTAGTATAGATACGTAGCGGATATTAACACGATCATACATAATGCTTACCTTTTTTATGCTTGACGTTTGAGAGAATCGAAAAAAACATTAGCCGTTATAACTAGATAGTTGGTAATAAATTATGACATGTCTTAAAAGCTGGAAAGTTATAAAACTTATGCTTTATAGTCCTTATCTGCAAGAAAGTTACTGCATTCAGTATAATATAATGTATCACGCTCCGTCTCATTATAATAATTTGGCGATTTCAGTAACAAAATGCATAGGTACATGTACAAAATTTAGACGACGGTATATAAAAGTAAAGCAACATATTCTTAAATGGGATTAAATATAATGACAACCAAAAATAGTAACTACACACCAAAATATGCTTACTAAAATATATCATAACGAGCACCTATACGCCTCAAATCACTGCATTCCGTCTCGAAAGGGTTAGGTTTGTTAGGTTCCTTCTTAAACCCACCCAAAAATAGTCGTCGATTTATTTTGGTCTCTTTGCTGTGTAATTAATATTTTTGGTATTAAAATGCGGTTTTAATTTTGGTGATCATTTACTATTTTTGACTGTTATATTTTACTATATCTGGTGATAAGTTAAACATAAGCCTTCTGAAATTGATAATATGAATTATTTATAAGAGATTTTTCCTGCCACTCAGTGTTCATAAAATTTCAACAACATACATCTTACTGACAGATGGTGACTTTCTATTATTGATATTATTTGGATCGGGTCTCTAGTTGATATAACCGGATAGAGAAGACGGACTATCTAGATAGATAGTCCGTCTAGATAGTCCGTCTAGATGTTGCAACAGCGGTAAAATCCATACTAGGGAATTTGTTGGAATTCATAGAAGATGGTATCCTGTTAAATTTATTTGTATTATTTATACAGAGATCAATATTTCTTGCAGCTGCAATACCAGTGGTCTTTGTCGCACAATATACCTAGCTGCCTATGATATATATACGTAATACATCACATGTGTAGCTGACCTATTGCGTCTTCATCAAGGAGCCTGGAAACCTTACACCTCAAAGGACACTACACTAGACTATCTGGTTGCGATTTTCTGTAAGGTAGAGATATTTCCCCAGCTAAGCTGGTTTAGCTTGATTTAAGATTCAGATCTAAGCGTGATACTCGTAATAACTTTGACCACACAGATGGTGTAGGGTTCGATCTCTATTATAAACATTTGTGTCATCCACAAATAATGAAAAACAAATATTCCGAGTCTGGTTCTTTGTGTCTGTTGTTTGAAAGATTGCAAAGTCTCACGCGACCGTGGTATTATTGCGAGGATAGAAGTTGTCATTGATAAGCAAATAAAAAGTTTTAAATTAATCAAAATTTAAACATACAAGGAAACTACGACAAAATATTTTGAGCTCTCTGATGAAAAATCTAAATCTTTTAAATCTCTCTCTGGCAATATTCAATTGAAAAACTAAGCAGTATAATATTGTCTTCTTACAAATGTTATTCATTTAATCCGTATAATACATACTTCTTATAATCTAATCTAATAAGTACATACTTCATAACAATAGAATTGATATTTAATCGAGCATTAGGTTTTATTAACCTACACAAAGCTATAAAACATTTCACGATTATTTTTATTTTATCCATAAATATTTTCATATTTTGTACACTACATGAAAATAATAACTCATATAAGAAAACTTGCCAAGGAAATGATTTAGTAGTAAATAAACAGGTCATCCCGTTAGTAAGCCGCTAATACTTTGCCAAGTGGGGATAGATCCTTAGCCGACAAAACAGATATTTAAGTCTTAAGTTTATATAACATCCTGTGTTTATTACAACGTTAAGAAACAAGATTATAAAACTTTTAAGTCAATCCGATAAGCTGTTTTGTGGGCGAACTAAATAAGCTCTTGAATTTGTTTCACGAGACATTTTATTTGAGTGTTATTATTGTTCTTGATTCTAGTTATTTTTGTTAAAATAAAATAGGTTTTTATTCATCGTTTGATTATAAGATTCTAGATTTTTAACGCAGATTCGTTCGCTCGGAAAGAGCACTTTTTAGATGATATCCTATGTCCTTTTCATTAACCCTGACAACGTATATGCGAAATTTCATGATGATTGGTAGAGTAGTTAAGGCGTGAAAGCGTAACATACAAACAAACTCATATTCGAATTTATAATTTAGGTTTGTCTCAATATATTCTTAATATTTTAATTGCATAATGATATTAACGTAATGTTAAATAAATATTATCATGCAGTAACCTGTAAGTGTGAGGACAAACGAGTTTGCGGTTATTGACTGCGCAAAGTTAAGGACAAAAGTGGATAGTTTTGTATACGCTCATTGGCGATCAAATATTCTCGGAGCAGCTGGCTTTAATATGTTGATATTTTTCATAATGCATACAACCCGCACCAGTGTTTCAACTTGCACATGCTACCCGCGTTGTATATAAGACTGTTCTGACTATAAGACTGTTCACATTCAACATGTCACGTGTCACAAATTTCTAATTTATGATAGTTGAAAACAACGGTCTTGTTTGCTATCTGGGACAGTGATGGGCAATTGCAACAAATAAAGGAATTTAAATATACTTAAATTGTATGACCACGAATTCTTTGTTGTCAATAATTATAAATCGAATCATTCGATCAGTCGAATATTAAAACCTTGCTATATGTGAATAATTGAAATGGCGATGATTACAAATTTAATACGTATTTTTATAATTAATCAATATCAAGGTACGAGTATGTAATATATTAACTACCCTAATATCAAAATTAAATAACATCGCTCCGGTACTTGTCTAGCTGTATTCATTTCAATTAAATATCTTAATCTTATGTTTCTCAAATAAACGAATGTATATTCTTATGAGAAATTAATGTCTTAAACCAGAATATATTAACATTTGAATAGTCGTCGAAATTTGGAATATTTTGATTTGTTTGAAGTTTTGTTAGAGTAGTAGAGCCTCGCTGATTTCAGCATGAATGGGCCCGCTCGACCGGGGAAGGATTACCCTCTCACAGAATATCGACGTGAAATAGCAGTATTCCTACTGTTGTGTTTCGTTCGTTGAATGAGAGTGTCGGAGGCCCAAGCACCCCATTTCCCCCTACCCGCTCCTACTCCTTCCCACTTCCTTTTCTAAAGGGTCGGCAACGCGCAGGTGATGATTCTAGTGTTGCAGGCGTCCATAGGCTACAGTGACCACTTACCATCAGGTGGGCCGTATGCTTGTTTACCACCTTAGTAGTATAAAAAAAAAACTTTCGAATACATTGAATTTTAGACAATCGCTAATCGCTACTCTAGTATACAAAATAGTTCATACTAGACTATGTAACTTAAACTCCTTTTAATGATTTCGTATGACATTCAAATCTGTCTCTTTAACAATAAGTTCTAATTATACAAGAACAGTCGATATTAATTTAATTAACCGTTCATCTCATCTCTCACTCACCTTACTTTCATAATATTTGTATTCTAGCTATACTGTCCGCTAATCCTCCCGTCACAAGTCTTCAAATATTTAATATTGTCATAATAGGGATTACAACTCCACCTGGCTGGCATATTTTTGTTTATTATACGGTATTAAAAAGCCCACAAACTTGTCATAGAAAGCAATGTTTTATTTATAACCAAATCTAATAATTTAGTATATTTTGTTAGTGGGACTTTCAAAAGATATCTTCGGGCCATGCGTTATACATTTAGTGATTTTACAAAAATAATGTATACTGTTAAGAAATAAATTACTTATTACTTATGATGTACCAGTACAGCAGAAATCAATTGCTGTATTTTTTTAATAATAATAATAAACTTCTTTATTGGAACAAAAATACAAGTAGGTACAATGTACTATCGGCTCCAGCGACGGATGACCATTTCAGAAAAATTTTCGCTTGCACATGTTGACCAGTTGAGTTTTTATCGCCTTAGAATCAGTAAACAAATGTAAAGTGTAAAAAACTCAAACAAAGAAAGGGGCGTGTCACGGGTACGGGTACCAAGTGTTGGCCTGCTATGCGATTTTATCCTTAGGAGTGGTCATCCGTCGCTGGTGTCGATAGTACATAGTAGTTGAAAACTTAATCTATCTTAATTTATTACCACGGGAGCTCTTGTTACTTTGCGGCTCTTTATTTCTATACCGTTAGTACATAAGAGATATTTAACTATTTAATACGGAACTAACTTCGAAAATACCGCGGTGCGTGCTTTATGAAACTCAACACCTATGCGTGTCGATCCAATGGTATCACACTAAGTTATTGCTGCTGTTGAACTAATTCTTCTCCCTAGCCTTTATTATTCCCAAGTTACTTGGGGTCGTCTTTCTAGTCTAACCGGATTTGACTGGATATCAGTTTTTACAAGGAGTGACTGCCATCTGACCCCCGCAACCCGAAGGCTAACGATACCCTAAGGCTAGACCAGTGTCAGGATACTAGAGGGCACTGACTTCCCAATAACGACTGCCATAGATGTTCATGGCAGCCGGGACCGATGGCTTAACGTGCTCTCCGAGGAACGGATCAGGCGATAATTCTTAATCAATACGCACATAATTTCGAAAAGTCGTATAACTTCAGAAAGTCAGAGGTGCGCGACGTGGGTTCGAACCCGAGACCCTCTGCATTGCAGTCTGTTGGTCTCCACACTGAGATATCGCTGCTGTTGAACTAATTACTAAGCAAATATCAATTTCTAATATATGTAACTAAAGTGTTTTGTTTTTAAAACAAATTGAATAAAGAAGAAAAATATTGATTTACATTGACCGGCAAACAATATTCAGATAGACATATTGGATACTGGAAAACCTTTAATAAATATTTTCGCTATACTCTTAAACGTCCATATATCCTTTTACTCTGATAATTTATTTTACACATTTTTTGGGTCTATTGGGCGTCTACAAATAGCGTTCAATTTAGAAACAACCTATATATTTTCGCGGCAACCCGAAATAAGGGTCTCCTTTGGGACCAAAACTAATCGGGTTATCCCTAAAACGAGAATCCGCCTGTATTAGTCATTATATAAATGTAACCAATCGACACTATTGTATTGCCACGCTATTACCAAAATAGACAATTACATTACACTGTTTATTTGTTTATTAGTTGTTTATAATATTAGAAGAAAGACGAAATTTCTGTTGAAATTCATGTCAGATGTATTAAAATAGTTAGATATATTATGTGGTTAGTATTATGTTTAGGCTATGATGGAACTGACATACGCTGTGCGTAAAAGTTCAAAAAAAAAAGAGTAAAAAAAAGAATAAAAATTGGAATAAAGAGAAAAATAAGGTGAAATTTGAATGACCAGCTCAGAGATATTCTGGTAAATTGCTCTGGTTATAGATTTCGATTTATCCTTCGATGAGAAGTATCTCATCGAAGGATAAATCGAAATGGTGATGAATGTAAATAAAGCAAGAAAAATATCTCAAGAACATAACTAATGGCATTTCGTAGTGTCCATCTGGATTTCCAAGAGATAGACAATATTCTATCTATATAATACACTAGATCGTCTCGCGGTTTCACCAGCGTTTATCGTTACTGCGCCGCTCCCATGGGTTGTACCGTGATGTTATATTTAAATCGAACCTATGGTTCCTGAGATTAACGCGTTCAAACAAACAAACAAATTCTTCAGCTTTATAATATCTATATATTAATACGTGAAGCGAAAACTTTGGATTCCTTTTTACGAAAATTTGGCGGACGGAGGAGTATGAAATTTCGCACACTTATAGTTTATACAGAGAAGAAGTGACGAATGCTAATATTTTTTTTAAATATGCATTAGAAATACATTAAATTAATGAAAAAACACTACCCGCACACAACCATGCATTTGACACACGCAGTCGAAGCGCGTAACTATGATTACATACATATATCAATATATAATGACATATATCAGCAATATCTTACAGGCAAACTTTGGTCGAATTTTGAGTACTAGGCGACCGCTAGTTAGTATAGATAGCTGACTGAGTATCCAATTTACAGCACAGTATTTTAAAGTAAGTCAGAAGCGCTTGAGTAGCTTTTAAAATTGGATACTACTTCTGTAAATATAACGTAATTGATTGGTTCCTTCGAATAGTTGAGGATATAGGTACCGCAATTATCAACCATATAGGCATTCATAGTTACCAAAACAGTTTTTATGCTCTTTGTCGCGAGAAAAAGCTAATATGATCATTTCTAATCCTGATACAGACTGCCTAACATAGAAAACGAATTGTTACAGAAAATACTAGCAACACTTGAGCTGGATCTTTACAATTTTTATTCATCAACTATATCAACAGTTTCTAATAAATTCCTGCCAGGCATGTTATGAAAGCATTAGCAGTGAGTACATTCCACTAGAATGTACTCACTGCTAATGCTTTCTCAATGATGTTCAATTAGGATTTCTTCAAAACGGGGATGAAAATGGATCGAAAGTACATACCTGTCTACCCAAGCACAGTTCAAGGCTCCGTGCTGCTACTGACTGAAAAGCCCAACATCCTCTAGTCCAGTCCAAGAATCAAACCCCACACCTCATTCCTCTCACATTACGTCACCGAAACAGTAATTCAATTCAAGTTAGTCATCTTAGTAGCACAAACACCAACAAGACGAACAAAAACATAACATTATACATCATATTCACGTTAAGCATCTTAAAGCACATACATAATTCGGATCTTCCATAAGAACACAGCATTTCAGCAATAACGCGAATATTAACACTCATGTAAGTATGTAGTACACTAAGAAGATTATGAGATACACTAAGTGCCTTCGTATTTAGTACAATGGCGAGCATGATAAATGGCACAGTTATAGCGGAATTTTCTTTCGCAAAATGGTGACAAAATGTAAAAAAATTATTCGGTTTGCTTTGACGCGGGAATACGGTCTGGTGAATCTGCTTTTTATTGAGACTTACTTTAGCAATGTGGTATTGATATGAAAAAAGGAATTCGGATATTTGAAAATAATTCTATGATCGGATCGAATATTTTATTTTAATCGATTTGTTGTCACTGAGTATTCGAAATTTGAAACTTTTTATTTAACTAGCGGTTGCCTAGTGGTCAAAATTCGACCAAAATTCTTAAGCTTGCTACTTTATTTTCTGTTTTTCTCTATTACATATTAATAAGGTATAGGTAACCATAGTTACAAAGAATAGTACGACGTCAGACAGACAATGTCGAAATACTACGAACGCGATTCGACTGCGTGTGTCAAATGCATGGTTATGTGCGTGTAGTGCTTTTTCATAAATTTAATATTTTTCTAATGCATATTTAAAAAATAATATTAGTATTCCCCCCTCCTCCATATAAACTTTAACTGTGCCAAATTTCGTACACCTCCGTCCGCGCAATTTTCGTAAAAAGGGGTACTAAGTGTTTGCTTTAATATAGATGATGGTGTGATTTATATGTGTCCAGGTCGATCGATCGTACTCAACGATTTTTTTGTCTTTCTCCGAATATTTTATACTGCTATACCGCTTGCATAACCGAATTGCATTATTGATATTTATTTGCGTAGCACTACCATATGGCAATGCACAGTATCAAATAATCAATCAATGTAAATTTTTTTTGGTTTCGTATATTTGTCAAGGTTTCGATTATTGATAGAACATTCGAATCATTCGAATTTTAGTCAATTATTATTACCCATCGCTAAATTACATGAGTATAGAAGTAAAATTACCGAACAATCATCTGGACAACCATAACTTGAAGTGCTGAGCATCTCTCAAATATTTGAACAGCAATCGATCGAGTGATAAGCTGCTTGATTCAAACGGTGCCACGTCACATTAAAATGATCACAAATCTACCTATAAAAAAGTTGTTTATTAAACGCTTACTATTCGTTATTCGAAAACTTCAAAGAACAATGAACATCTAAGCAAACACAATTTTATTAATCGTGCATAACCAAAAATAAAATCTCGTCCGAATGAAAGCGAAGATATTGGTGCCAATTCTGTTGTCACAAAATTCTCTAAACTTAACTAAAAATCACAAAAATTTTGTCTAGTCCTGTCACTTTTAACGATTTCAGAATATGAAATGTCATTTGACAGGACTAAACTAAATTTTAGTGATTTTTTGTTAAGTTTATAGAATTTCGTGACAACAGAATTGGCACCAATAACTAAATAAGTAATTCACATTCTATACAGTGAATTTTTCCGTGATAGTAATGTATGTATATAATATCTTGGTCTGTACAAAATTGTACACTTCTACTGTGTCGCTTTCGAACAAAACAGCCAACGTTCTTGAAGTGAAGAGGCTCTTGTTTTTGCAAAATACTCGCACGAGAAATTCTTATACAAAATGTTTACTTATGTTGATAACACATTCCTCGCACAAAAGAAAACTTCGACAAAAGCAGGATGTATGTTGTCATAGAGCTTTTTCCATTTGGAATTTTTATTTCCTTATGTTTGCCGTGTATTCTGTAAGCAGAAACCTTTATGAAATGAATGGAGCTTAAGATATTAAAGTTGCCAAAGAGATTGCTTGAATCTTCTAATGTGGATTTTAGAAATATCACGTCTTCTTCTTCTTTTCGTGTGGTTAGTGGCAAACCTGTTGTCAAGAGTTGTTCAAGCCACCCGTAGGCCTCTGACATAGTTTAACAACTGCTATCAATTTGACAACAACCGGGACCGACTTTTTACGGTCCTACCCTCCGAAGCACGGAGATGCTCAGATGAAATACCACTAAGCGGTCACCCATCTATAGAATGACCGCACTCAACGTTGCTTAACCTCGCTAATCGTTTACCGATCAGTGAGTGCAACTGGCTATGAGCGCCTCACTTAGTGTAATAGCTATATCCTCAAAGGGGTAAGTAGAGGTATATTACAGATGTCTGTAATACACCTCTCTGCCATACTTTAGAGACGAGTCTGTTGTCTTGTGTTGGGCACTGTTAAAAATTCCGTTTGCTGCTGAGAATTGCTTGACAGAAAATCTATTATCACTTTACCCGACTCCGTATTCCAATTCAACCCAAGATCTCATGCATCCTAGAACTTGCAATCACTAACGCTGCACCACAGGGGATGTATACAATGCTAAAATATTTTGATTTTAGTACAATATTACATACATCCTTTCTTAATATTATATTATATACTAGCTTTTGCCCGCGGTAATTTAGAATTTGACAATCAATTCGGGTTGTACTCTGCTTGTAATAATAATCATGATTCGAAAGACACGTGGCGCCATCTATTATCGTAAGAACGTTATTATTGTTTTCCTCGGGAACACTAACTTTTTTCGGGATGAAAGGTAGCCTATGTCCGTTTCTGTACACCTGACAACGTATATGCAAAATTTCAGGATGATCGGTTCAATGGTTTAGGCGTGAAAAGGTAACAAACAAACAAACTCATTTTCGCATCAATATTAGTTAGGATTATACCAATGTGAGTTTGTTTGTTACGAGTTCACGTCTTAACTACTTTAACGATCATCATAAAATTTCGCATACACGTTTTCAGGGATACAAGAAAGTACATAGGGTACCTTTTTGAAGTATAATTTTGTGACCTAAATGAATAAAGTATTTTTGACATTGACTTTGACTTCCTCCAAAAAAAGGTACTTGTCCCGAGGGATATAAATTTATTGACGTCTAGATTAATGCGAGTAAGGCCGCGGGTATAATCTAGTACATGCAAGCACAACTGGTAATAACGATTATCGGATACTTGCATATCAGCAGCAGGTCCCGAGTTGAATTTTCTGGTCGATTAAAGCGTTATTGGGTTTGTCCCAAACGACATTTTCAGCAGAAACATGGTAGCTGCAATTGTTTTCTCTTTTAAACCCCATTAGGTGCATTCAGACTTAACTTTACTTTTATCAAGATAATTGTACTCGAAATAATTTCTGTATCGCGGTAGGAATTTGCAAACATTGAAATAATACACCTGGGGCCACTTGCACGACAACTCACAAAATACGTTTAGCACTAAATAACCTTCACACCGATGACTGCGACAGCATGATGTTTTAAATCTATTTAGTGCTAAACGTATTTTGTGAGTTGTCGTCCAAGTGGCCCTTAGTCTGATACCTATATCCCCCAATGTGTAGAAAGAGGTGATTACACCCACATTTCTCCAGATACGGTTTTAGGTCCAATTCACATCATTGAAATAACGGCTTATAAAAAAACTGTTAGATTTGGAACTTATATTTGTAGTAGTCAAAAATATTAGTCCCGTTCGGCGATCAAAATATAAAGCATCGCGTAGGCTGAAAGTAGGTGAAAATTCGCATAGTGTATGAAATTTTCACCTGAAACCTACCTTGAATATTTTATATATCGAGTTACATTTTTTTTTTATTGCCTTTGGTGGCAGACGAGCTAGTGGCCCACATGATGGAAAGTGGTAACCGCTGCTCATGAACTTCAGCAATGTCAGGACACAGCAAAGCCGCTGCCTACAGTGAAAGAAGAACTCTCTTTAAACCTCGTTTGAAGAAGGACATATCATAGCGCTCGGGAAACACCGAAGCAGGCAATGTAAATGTACATACGTAAGTAGGCAATTATAATCACGTATGTCTATATTTAGGACTTTCGAAAATTCTCCCAGGATAACACGAAATAACATCAAAAGTTACACACAAACGGAATCGTGGGCTTAAGTTAATTATAAACAAAATTACATTTTCTACGAAGGCCCATTAATTTTGTCCTCCACTATTTAATCATATCTTCGTAGGTATATAACATATAAAGATTAAAGTGAACATCGTCAAAGGCAGCCATAATATGATCTATACGAGTCGACAGATTAACTATAAGTCTCATGAGCTTACAGTTTCTTATTTAATGCTCTTCTTAGACTGTTGGTGTAGCATCGCAGAGCGGAAAGCGGGGCGACATTAATACGTCATATATTCTACTGCAGCCTAGTCTTAAAGCATATATTTATTAGCTTAAAAGTAATTCGTATAATATAATAAATTATATTTTTTTTATACTGCTTTGGTGGCAAACAAGCATACGGCCCATCTGATGGTAAGTGGTCACCGTAGCCTATGGATGCCTGCAACACCAGAGGCATCACTTGCGCATTGCCGACCCTTTAGGAATAAAAGGAACTGGGAAGGAGAAGGAATGGGAAGGGGAAAAGAGGGTGATTGAGCCTCCGGCACTGTTACTGTTACTTTAAATATACAGAATATAACAGCGTAGATTATGTATACATAATAATATAATAATAATTATCAGCCTTGTACTAAATTGTTTCACTACTGGGCACAGGTATTTCTTCAGTGTGAGAAGAGTTACGCCATAGTCCACCACGCTGGCCCAGTGCGAATGAACAGACTTAAGACTGTGCCGAGTGTAAGACAGATAATGACAGAGCTCGTGCGGCGCAATTCAAATCGGCGCGCGGCCGCCATAGTAAAATTGTATGGAGGATTTTTTGCTTTTATGATAAATATGTATCTTTATTGTCGAGCAATAACACTAATAATTGGGGCGGACAAATTGTAATATAACTATTTATGTTTCGTTTAAGCTGTAAAATAGGATAGATTTCTACTGTTATAATCTAAGAATCACTTAACATGTATTTTTCGTGCAAATTTATGTAATTTTGTAGGCGAAAATATTAATATTTTTAAGTTTTTACACGAAGTAATTGTAAACACATTCATTGTTATGGTAAATGTATATATTATATTTGTATTAAACAAAAAGTGTTGATTTTAGTCACTTAAATGTAACCGCCTGTTTTGGCACATTTCGCTCGGCATAGTCTGTGGAGAAATCTTAAACATATTATAGGTTTCTCCATGATGTTTTCCTTTACCGTTAAAGCGAGCGATAATTAACTATTTAATACATATACAACTTCTGGTCAGAGTGGCGCGCCTTGAGATCGATCTCGGGATATCTGCGTAGCAGTCCAACGGAGTCCGTTGGCACTAAGCTATCACTGCGTACACAAATATATATCATTATATACTTTTATTCGCTGCTCGCTGAGTTTCTCTGTGTATACATCTTCAGAAGCTCTAACTAAATACTTTGCAGCGTAATTACTTTAGTTGCTGTTTTTACTGCGGTGTATGGTGAAGGAATACTAATATTCTTTGACTTGAAAGCCGAGAAAGGTTGGCTTTGGTGTGCGTTACGACTGAGATGCTCGTGTTTTTTATCAGAGGGTCTTATATATAAAACTCAATCTTTACTTCTAAAGAGATATCTTAAATCTTTATTTCTAAAATGATTAGCAGAGAGGTATCACATACACAATTTGCTAATGCCATGCTTTTTACGTAGAGCACAATTTCAGATTTGAGGGAAAATTATTATTGGGATTTTGTAAAACCTAAAGACTCGTGGACCTAAGAAAACGAACCTAAAATTCGTGCACAGCAGTGTCAATTTCTTTGCCTACACCACCGAGATAGTCATACACATATTTCAAGTGTTTATAAAGTTGACTTAAACTTTTTTGTTCAACTAAGTTGATAAGGCTACGACTCGCCGTGTGGTTACCGTAGCTTTGCAGTAAACCGTACTTATGAATGCTTGCAATGGTAGGGCAGGTAACATCATCTGTGTCTTGTCGACCCCACAAGTAAGAAACAGCTTTGGAATACTGCTAAATGTCTACAAAACTCAAATCCGAGTCGGTTGTTACAATTAGTTCGTTTTCAGGAGGCTACAACTGTTGGTTACTATAGTTACTTGCAAGGCGACAATTGAGTTCGAGTAAAGTCGAGTAAAGTTCGTCGCGCAACTGCCGTAGTTTTCGCAGAAAACTACGGCAGTTGCGCGACGCACAAGAATCGTTATTTTGTATATCACGGCGTCCTTTTTAATGCATCAAGTGCGTTACTGACTACAGTGCGTAGCTGAATTAGTTTCAGGAAATGGAAGAGTTAAGAAACTACTACAGAAAGAATAAAAGTTAGCTTATTTAGCTATCGCCTTGAAGAGTGCTTTAACGTCTTACGCGGTAAGAATAAAATTGCGAGAGTAATTGAAAATCCAACAAAGTAATTGGTCAGCTCTATGTATGACTAATACACTTTTCCAATTGAGAATTAGCACTTCAACGTGATAATACTGTTATCTGACGACGTACCAAGATTAACCCTACGCTTGTATACGTACGGTCATACAAATCATAAATTTGAATTATAGAATTGTCCTCACCATACTTAGATTGTATGCAAAAGTGTCCACACTAAAAAGAGAGAGCGTGTGTGCAATTTGAAATATAAATAAGCGTGATAATATACCCACAAATTCAAATTATGCTATATTTATAATTTGAATGTGTGGAGATGTTAGATGACAATTAAACTTCCAGAAAGGTGACTATATTAAGCGCAGTTTAGGCATTTATGATTTAAATCTTTGCCATGAATATTATTTAATTACAGTTAGAAGTCAGACATTAACTTCTTAGGCTGTAGGTACAAACATGGAAAATAGTATTTAGCAAAACAATCTTTGCAGAATATTGATACATCGCCATCGTAGCAAAAAAAATCATAATATATTTTTCGAACAACAACGGCGCACAGTTTGCCATCCTTCACAAAAACGCAACTCCATCAAATACCGTCACACTGGATTTTGCTTTTTCCATACATCAATTACTAGCTTTCACACGAGTATTCGCTCTTTTGGTGCTAATGTTCTATGTCACAGGTACTGTGGATGTTTTCGAAAACGATAATTATTGTTTCGTGATGGAAGGCCAAGCCACGAAACTTTCAAATTTATGTTGTGAATAGAATGTATAATTAAAATACGTAAACAGAAAAAGAAATGCAGAAATTGTACTAATTTGTATGTATTATTTTTCAGTACCTGCGCTCCTTCTTTACATAGACTTTGATTATGAAAAATCTCGTATTTGTCAGAGCGCGCAATATGTTTCAAAGGCTTTTTCTTTACGTGTAAAAAGAAACAAATAATATCTGGTACAGTATGCCTTTTCAAAATTATACCTACCAATATTGGCTATTAAAATATCAAATGACACATTAATTTGCGTGAAACACACTTTCACTTGACTATCTCAATTATAGAAGATAATGGCGATGTGTAATTGCTTCGAAAAAACCATTTGAATGGGTTCGAATTTCAGTTTGAATTTCAAATTTCGAACCATAACCGAATAATTAAAACTTGAAACTATATTGTTTGTAAAGTCATGAGTGATAAATTAATATTTCGCAGCTAATCTATAATTTTAATGCGACGAGGTTTTGGTAAAACTTTTGTTAGAAATAATCGGATGTCTCCTTGTTCTCTTGTAGCCAACTAATAGCGATATCTATATTCATATTCATAGAATTAATACGCAATCAAATAATAAATTGGCGCCTGGCCAAAGCCGTGCTGTCCAACTTCTGCCAGACCTTGCTGCCCCCTCTGAGGTATCCGAATGGATCACTGGCTCATCGGCCGCAGGAGAAAGCAGATCTGCTTGCAAATCTCTTTGCGGCCAACTCCCGAATCGATGACTGCGGTTCGCAGCCGCCTAACATTGCCAACTACGGCTACACCATGCCTGATATATGTATCAGGCAACGAACCGTACGTGCGATACTGCAGTCTCTCGATGTTCGGATAGCTTGACTTGACGGCATCCCAGCTGTGGTCCTTAAAAAATGTGCAGCGGAGTTGTCTCCCACGCTTACGCGCCTATACCGGATGTCTTACGCCGCAGGCATTGTGCCTGAGGCTTGGAAGGAGGCGAACGTTCAACCGATTCCCAAAAAGGGGGAGCGTTCCGAGCCAAGCAACTATCGACCCATAGCTATCACCTCGGTGCTCTTCAAGGTGTTCGAGCGGATTATAAACACCCAAATTGTCCGCTACCTGGAGGATCAATCGTTGATCAATGATCGCCAATACGGCTTTCGGTCTAAACGATCAACGGGTGATCTTCTAGCGTTCGTCACGCACCTCTGGGGTGAGGCTATGGACAAGCACGGCGAGTCTTTGGCTATCAGCCTTGACATAGCCAAAGCTTTCGACAGAGTCTGGCACCGGTCTCTTCTTTCCAAGCTTCCGGCCTATGGCTTGCCCCCTCAACTGTGCACCTGGATTGCAAGTTTCCTGCAGAAGCGTCGTATTCGGGTCCTTTGCGACGGTCGCGCTTCCAAATTTATGCAGGTCAATGCAGGAGTGCCTCAGGGTTCTGTCTTATCCTCTACGCTCTTTCTTCTGCATATCAATGATATGTTGAATCTCGGCAACATACATTGTTATGCGGACGACAGTACCGTGCATGGGCGATATCTCGGACATCTTGGGGCCAAACAGGCTGAGGTTGAGGGGAAAAGGCAGAATCTTGTCGTTGAACTTGACCAGACCTTGGACTTCATCTATGAATGGGGTACCAAGAACTTGGTCGAGTTCAACGCCAAGAAGACCCAGGCATGCGCGTTCTCAACAAAAAAATCTCCGTTCCTTCCCCTCCCTTCTCTGAAGAACACTCCACTGGTGATACGTGACAGCCTCTCCATCTTAGGTATGGATCTTTGCCGCTCCCTTAATCAGAAAACCTATATCGAGAACGTCATTAAGCAAGCTTCGTGAATACTCGGAGTTCTGAACAGGGTGAGGCGGTCCTTCACGCCTGGACAACTGTGCCTATTGTATAAGGCACAAGTGCGCCCTTGCGTGGAGTACTGTTCTCATCTTTGGGATGGCTCCGCGCAGTACTTGCTGGACGCTCTCGACCGGTTACAGTGGCGGGCAGTCCGTATCATCGGAGATCCAGAGGTCACGAGTTCACTGGAACCTCTTCAACTCCGTAGGGACATTGCCTCATTGGCATGTTTCTACAGAATATACTACGGGGAGTGCTCTGAAGAGTTATTCCACCTTATCCCGCCCTCCCCTTTCCTATCCAGAACAACGCGTGCTGGGCTCAGATGCCATCCTTACACGGTAGAGTCGATTATAGCGCGTACCAAAAAGTTTAGGTCCTCATACCTCTGCAGAACGGCCAAGGCATGGAATTCTCTGCCAAGGCACGTGTTTCCTTCTTCCTTCAATCCTGGGTTCTTTAAGCGGGGCGTGAAAAAGCATCTTCTCAGGCCGTCATAGTAGAGACCTCAACATCGCCTCGGCTACTGTGGGGGCGACGTGGAGGCCACTGCTCTTAGACCACACGACTGCTTACCATCTGGTGGAGTGTGGTCATTTTGACGAGCAAAATAAAAAAAATAAAAAAACAATCAAAATAAAAGTTTGATATATTCGAATATTTATCAAAATATCGATTTGCTTGAACATTTGAATAAATTGAATCCTTTATCATCAGTCGCAGAGCTTCCCATTACAATAATTGTACTGCTACTATAAGGAATTACTATCATATACCTACTGTTAAACCCATATTCTTAAACTAACACCGAATTGTAGATGTCACAATACACCATTAACCTATTTGCTGTCCCGTGATAGACACAATAGAAAATCTATTGTTATGTATCATATGTGATTCATCGGACAGGGAACCTGTTAATATTAAAGATTAGCTGCGAAATATTATCACTCATTACTTTACAAACAATATATTTTCAAGTTTTAATTAATCGGTTATGGTTCGAAATTTGAAATTCAAACTGAAATTCGAACCCATTCTAATGGTTTTTTTCCCGAAGAAATTACATTATCTTCTATAATAATTGAGGTAGTCAAGTTAAAGTGTGTTTCACGCAAATTAAAATAAACATCTTTAAACAGTTCCGTTCTGTCTTACCTTTAGCGAACAAAAACAGGGCAATTCCTGATTCCAAACCGTCTGCTGTCTGAAATGGGTACATTTAAAATTTCCATTAGCACGGAACATGTCTAAGAGGCAAGAGTTAACCCTAACTCTACAGCTTATAATGGAACATCTGTGTTCGTAACCTGGTCCAGCATTTTTTAGTCAACCCATGTCAACTCTGTCAACCGCAATGTTTTAGAAAAGAACGAAAGTGTGCGTCATAGGGACAATGACTGGGCGTTTGGGCAAAGTTTTTGTCGTAAACTTAGCTTGTGTTATGTATGACTTTGTGTTTTGTAAGAGACTTTGTGTGGAGTTTTATGTTATTTTAACTGTAGCTTTTAAAGTGCTCGTAAATTTTATTTCAAACAGTCTGAGAAACATGAATGAACGGCTGGCGTGGTGGTTTAAGTGGCCGATTGCTCCTGCCACTGCGCCGAGTGTTGCGGGTTTGATCCCCACGGAGGACAATAAATTGTGTGATTGCACATATAATTGTTTCAAGTCTGGGTATTTTTTATGTCCGTTGTTTGAATGTCTGTAAAAACCCCCACCACAGGAATTATTTCTAGTGAGGATGTTGCGTTTTTATAAGCAACACATAATAACATAAAATTAAAAGAAAAAAAAATCTTTTCAAAAACAAGCTTTTATTATGTTCTTGTTAATAAAAAGCCGAGACTCGATGGGGTTGTGTCGTTTCTTTACTGAGCTCCTATGACCACCTTCCAGCTCCATCATCAGACCCTGGTTATTGAAAGACAAACTACTCGTCAAGACGATTCAAACGAGCCCAAACTCGATGAGGTTGTGTCGTTTCATTGCGAAGTTCTTATGGCCACCTCCCAGCTCCATAATTAGATCAGCACCATATCATCATGATATTGCATTGTCATGCGATTTACACATGTATGCAAAATTTCAGCTCAATCGGTAACCGGGAAGTGGATCAAATTTAATTTACAAGATTTAATGACAAACATCGGGACAGGTTTTTTTTTTTTTTTTTTTTATTGCCTTTCGTGGCAGACGAGCAAGTGGCCCACCTGATGGTAAGTGGTAACCACAGCTCATGGACTTCAGCAATGTCAGGACACAGCAAAGCCGCTGCCTACCGTGAGAGAAGAACTCTCTTTAAACCTCGTTTGAAGAAGGACATATCATAGCGCTCGGGAAACACCGAAGCTGGCAGTTCATTCCAGAGCTTGCACGTACGTGGGAGAAATGATCGCTGAAAGCGTACCGTCTTAGAATTGAACGCTTCCAGGTGATATGGATGAACCCTGCTTCGGTGTCGAGTGGTACGGTGATAGAAAGGAAACTAAATAAAAGCTTGTAATTTAGTTATAAACTCCGAAGGGATATAAATGATAAGGGTAGATAATTTTACACATACAAACCTCTTGCCATCTAACGGTCACCATTCCGACGTCTTGGTATTGCTTCTGAGAATTTCTTTACAGAAAATTTAATAATATAATATAATAATATTCTACCATGTACTATGGATACTAGGCAATGGATACTAGGCAATGGATAAAGATATACGTCATATCCTTTTTTTTTGTAAATACATACATATTATACATAGAATCACCCAGTCCAAGACAAACATCCATATTCATGCACACAAAATGTTTGACTTGTGCGGGAATCGAACTCGCGACTTCAGGCGTGGCAGTCGGTTACACTAACCACTACGCCATCGAGGCCGTCTAAAATAATAAAATAATAACACTGCCTGACCTGGGAGATTGATACCGCAAGCACAATGCACAAAAAAAATCAGTTGTATCATATACGAGTACATTAAACGCAATTGTACTTTAGCTATGAACATGCACAATCATTGAACCAATCTCCATCCTACTCTCAGCATGATCACTCAACACTTTCACCAAACTCGTGGTAAAATTATTTAATTACCTCCAACGATACTCAAGGGAACATGTATGACGAGATTGTGTTTTTACAACCAAAACCAAAGCATTACTTCGTAGAGTATACACAACTAACTTATCACATTCCTATTCCGTGACTCTAGCTTCAATCATAGAAAGTAAATGAAAGTATTACGATTACCTCGGCGAAGTTCAATCCCCATTTAAACATGGTATACGGTTTTCCGTCGAGAAATTCCAATAGCAGCGCAAAGCCTGGGTACAAACGATATTGCCGTCTACCAGATACAGGTTTGTTTTGGCAGTAACCTACCCCTAAAAACTTGGGACCATACTTGGCGAAATGTGGCTTTGAAATACATCTTAGCCCACCTCTACTAATCTATACTAATATTATAAAGCTGAAGAGTTTGTTTGTACGCGCTAATCTCAGGAACTACTAGTTCGATTTGAAAAATTCTTTTAGTGTTGGATGGCCTATTTATTGAGCAAGGCTATATAACATCACGCTACGACCGACGGCGGCAGCGCAGTAAC